>CAXKVY010015055.1:0-15156 GCA_964058915.1 Tetropium fuscum
CTTCAGAATCCTCCATCAGGCAAGACTCAGTTTTTCGGTGATGGAATTGCCCGAGAACAAGTAAGATCCACCTCCATATGCAACAGTTCCTTGAATGCACCACTCAGAAAATCGCTCTCTTGTGCCTTATCCTGTCGCTGCCATGAAGGCACATCCTGAAAAAACAAATTCCAGTCGTCGTTGCTTTTGAATTGCAGTCAGGTTAGATGTCTTCTTTTCACTCTCCAAGTTATCGTCTCCAACAACATCGTGTTATCGTTATTGTATAATCGTACGTACTAATTTAGTATAGCTGCAAATAGCGATCTGAAGTTATTAATAGAAAGGTAATATGAAGTGCGGAATGTATTGTAAGATATGATATTTTCACATATATCACATTCAGCTTCAAAGTGTTTTCACTCAAAGCACTATATATTCAGAAACTATCATCAGCGGGAAATACGTGCCTAAAATTCCAAAAACGCCTCACCTAAGATCAATAAATGCCTGATGCTGCATTATCTTTAAGAATTGTATTTAACTGTACTGAATCTGATACTAAATAGTTAACATGGGTATTAAATAATTGGTATAAAGTAAATATTATTAAGGAATTGTGCATATAAAGGGTGAATTAGAAATATATGCGCACATTTGAACCTTCAATTCTTGAAAGGGTAACACAATTAAAGTTCATCATAAATACAGTATATTATAAGCCCTTACCATTTTTTTATTTAAATAATTGTTCAAAACGGAGACCATGATTTCTAACACATACATTCGTCGGCGCATGGATTCAGGTAATCTTTCAAATTCATTTTGATTCTTCGGCACTACAGAATTAAGTGCTAGTGTCGGGATTATGGAGATGTAAATGTTCACATCTTTCAATATAAAGTTCCATCGCTCTATTCGCATTATCCAGTATATCCAGCATTATCCCCGTATATCGAGTAAGCACAAAATCATTTAGTTCTGCATTTGATAAAAATGATTGCCATTAAAATATAGATTGATACACTAATAAAATACGCACACAACAATGATAATTATAAATACGATAAACAATAAAATAAATTTAAAAATAATTCAATAAACTTAATATTAATCCTTCAATATATAGCAACAATAAAATGCAAACACTGCTACGAAATGCATATACACCTGCTAAAACAAGGTAAAAAACTAAAATTTCGGCGGCCTAGTTACCCCAGGGAACTGACTGTTTTGCATTCATTGACATTCGAATCACATATTATAAAGTGTCTATTTTGGCCAAATTTTCAATATTTTTTTTTGCGTTTTATTAAGTTATGAAGCTTAACAGGTATACATATTCGCTTGCATATCAAATGCACCCTATATAAAAACCTTCTTTTAATCAGATTTTCAGCTAAATTGATTCAAGTAACCAAAATAAGTATTAAAAAGTTATATGTATGGAAACGCTTTACTTATCAAACGGAAATATCTCATTTTCAATTTTCATCATGTCCTCCTTTTTTTCTGTATACATATCAGTATTCAATCACTTATTTTTTATTACACTTAGCATTATTATCTTTAAATTCATAATTAGAGTAAAATTAGTTCTACCTCTTAACGCGATATTCCTTCATGTAGAACTTTTATTTTAGATCAAATTCTTTTGTACGGGAGTATGCTCTAGCCATGATTGCAGCCTGGATCGTGGCTTTCTCTCTTCACAATTACATACCAATATAGTAAATACAAATTCAATTTAAAACATGGAATTGCGAGTAAATCAAGCTTAGCATTTTAATACAGCAAAGCACAATATTTCATTTTATCAACATCAACATTCCCAATTTAATTTAGCCAAACAAATTATAAGCTTTGTACCCGATACCTTTATGGCAGCTTTAGGTTCAGTGTAGATGAAACTTCTAAGGCGTACATTGACATAAAATTATAGAGCAGACTTTGTGATCACGTATAATACGTTATACCATATCTTCGAAGGTTGTAGATACGGGTCCGTCCAATCAGTACGTATAAGTACAATCTAAAGCAATGCGTTCTCCTACAATGCTGGATTTCTAAATGAGCTCTTGCGTTTTCAGTAAGAATTTTTGTAAACGATTGTGTACCGTCTGTTATAAAAAAACATGGCTGTGTGCTTATGATCACACGATAGAAGTGAAAGCTAATTTTCGAATTTTAAAATATATACTGTAACCGTCCGCCCGAATTACCACAACCCGCACTACACCGCACCCGTTAATACCTATTAATAAAGTTTTCACTTCAAAAATCCTAGATAGATTGTTATTGGTAAGACGCAACAAGCGTCAATTTTGTGATCTTAGATACACACGATTTCTTATATTGATGAATAACGTCTTATATATACACAGCAAATTCTGTCACATTTACATATGTACACACATGTATAAAAAAAAAAATTCATCATTAACAACTCTGGTACGTCCCCTTCTCGGATCCTCCTCAGATTCTCCGATCTCTGACAGTGCTATGCTCTCTATACTTCTCTTCAATCCTGCTTGCTGTTGACTGACTGACGTTCATATTTCGAATTGAACATATCACAAACTTTATTATGTGGTCAGGTTAAATCACCGTAGCCTATCATAATTAATGTTTCTATTCTTTCTTTATCGGATAAAATCTTTGCATCTAACGATTAACAATACTTTTGACCGTGACAACATTATTTACTGTCACCTTAGTGTTTAGTGTTAGTTCTTCGAATTGTTATTATTAATGCAGCAGTATTTTTGTGTGCTTGTAGAGTTGTCATAATTAAGTTTTTATTAATTATTTTAAACCTGTTTCTCAAAATAAATAAAAAGTGTGCTATATTGCCAAACTCGCAAAGAGTTGGTCTACAAGAATCTGCCGGAAAAATATATTGTTGCCGTTTAAAAAAATTATCGATGTCATCACATTCGGAACACCTATATCCCAATATTATTATATAATACATCAAAATAAGCGGAATTAAAAATAAAAGTTGACGTGTTCGAGGAATGTAGGTAGAAACGGCAGTCTTAAGATATATTGGCAATTAGAGGCAACATATACAAAAGAATAAAAGCCAAATTAATACAAAAAACAAAAGAACTGTACTGGATAATAAGAAGAAAGTTAAAACTCGCAACAGAAAATAAACTTCCTATCAACAAGACCGTCTAAAATTTTGTTATATAGGTATGAAAATCGTTAGTTTTATACAAGTATTTAACGTTGTTAGCATTAGTACCTATACTTCATTCAATATGTACTTATAGTTAAGTGACCCCGTATAAGATACCGTGCAGTTGCCACATGTAATTCTTCTACTACTTACGTACGTCTACTTTAAATATGACAATCACGTAAACATTTATTTTTATAGTTAAAAGCGGCAACGCCGATCCACGACCTCTCCAATCACGAATATTCAAGCGGTATATCTATTTTTAACTTATTGGAATGACGCGCCGTCTGTGTTAGTTTGACAGTCCCTATGGACTCTCGGAACGTTCGGATCTCTTACAGTGGCGGGTTGGCGGGTATTGCTAATATATTATTTATATACCTACCTATGTAGGTATACATCGAAATTACGCGCCGTCTGTGTTTAGTGAACGGAGTAGCAAATGTCCCCTCTCTTACATAGGATCCATGGGTTATACGCACGTAAATTGTAACGGTCATTCGCGATAGTGTAGTGCGTTGGTTAAGATATTCGCGTGTATATATATATATATATATATATATATATATATATATATATATATATATATATATATATATATATATATATATATATATATATATAAAGCGGTCGAAATAAGATTGTAGTGGACGATGATGCAAAAAATGCGATACGTAGAACGGTCCACGGTTTCTTTAGAAATAACGAATTGCCCACTTTAGATAAGGTGCTGCAAGGTATAAGTGAAATGATATTATACCTAAAATGTGCAGGAGTAGTCTGGCAAAAATTTGCAAAGACATGAATTTGAAGTATGGAAAAGTAGACAGAAAAAGTATTCTCATAGAAATATATGAAATAGTTGCTTGGCGGATGGATTATCTTCGAAAAATAAAAAAGTTTCGAAACGAGGGGCGGAAAATTTTTTACACTGACGAAACGTGGGTCAACGAAGGACATACTATGAAGAGAGTCTGGCAGGATGGAAAAGTGAAAAATGTACGGCAAGCTGCGATTGAAGGCTGGACAACTGGTTTAAAAATGCCGTTTGGAAAAGGTCGCCGTTTAATCATAACGCATATTGAAAGTGATAGTGGATTTTTGCGTAATGGAGAACTGATATTTCAATCTAAGAAGACCGGAGACTACCACGAGGAAATGAATTCCGAAGTATATGAGAAATGGTTTGCCGGCGTACAGGTTTTGCCGGCCGGCGTTTTTGGATACAGGTGATTTATTTTATTTCTCTTATTGTTTTTATTTTTTGTTGAGAATTTTTTGAAATATATATTTATTTTATTGTTTCATTTTTTGTTAAAAATTTTTTGCTCTATTTTGGAATAGGTATATATTTATTTCATTTTTCCGTTTTAAAGTTTATTTTTCACGGCTACTTAGCTGTTTTGTACATATTATTTTTGTTTCTTGTGGGAAATATGGCTACTGGCGAACCACCCACTGAAAAATGGTAACGCGCTGAAAGCAATACTTCATGAGTGGTGTGGAAACTTGCATTCAATATCAGCTGTAGTGTTGAAAATCTACATATAAAAACCTACTACTTTAACCCCCTAAGTAGTAGGTTTAACCCCTTGTAAGTAGGTACCTATTGTTCATTGACTTTATTTTTATGTAGGTACTTACCATCCTATATCACCTTCTACTTTCACCCCCCTAAGAAAAAAAAATGTCTACGCCAATGAAAAACATTGTGTAGGTCAGGGTTGCCGGTCGTTGAACTATACATACATATTGTACGCCGTATATAGTAATTATTTTCATTTCAGTATCATCCTAATTTTACAAAACACTCCCAATTTTAAGGTAACCTTTTATACTAGGTGAAGTATTTAACAATAAATCGAAAGGTTGTGGGATGTTGTTTTATTTTATAACCCAGGATTTATTAATATAATTAAAAAATAATTTATTATTCCAAGAACAGTAAGAAACGCTAAGTCGCACACGCATCTGTATATTTAAACTTCTATTAAAGTTCAAAAAGAAAAGAACACAGCGAACCATAGGTAGGTAGAGCTGATAATGTAATTCTAGCGGCTCCTGAAGGATAATTTAATGAAAACGTGTCTTCCGCCAACGAGTTCGGTACGTCGCGTCGCATCGATAAGAACAGAGGGAGACTACAGGATGTTTAAAATGCTGCAGGCTACGTAAACCGAAAACCAACTTAATAAATATTTCCAGATGGTGAAAGAGCCAATTTGTAATACCATAAAGAAAAATAGAGTTAATAAGGTAGCTGTAACGAGTAATTTCAGCAAATAGTTGCCGACTTATTCCTATCGAAATTTGTATATTGACTCGATTATAAAATGCACAAATCTCACACTAATGGCTTGCAAAGATAAATATAAAAGATAACATTAATAGGGACCACTAAAATTACTATGATTATTTGTTAATTCGAGCATGCCAAGATTTCCCTGAAGAAAAGTACAAGTATCCCCTCGAGTTCGCCTATTATAAGAAGCAGAATGGAGAAAGGCATAATGCAATGTAAACAAGATTGCTCGAGGACGTCTCTCAATATGAATTGTGTTTGTTTAAATTCATTTTCCAAATATTTCGTCGGACGTCTGTGTTTTACTTTAAATATTTGTATGTAAATGGTATCGCTCTGTTCCCAATTTAAATAAAATATGTCTATACAAAATATATATTATAAGCAATAATAGTAAAAAAACATTTTTTAAAACAAGCTTTTATATCACTTACATTGTGTAATGTAATAAATTGATGGGTTTAATTTGATTTAAAGTTTATATAATTTTTTTAGATCATTTAAATAAAAGCTGGTCTTTAAAAATGTTTTTCACTTGTAATTTATTTTTTATTTTTTAATTATCGCTGTATATGTTTCTACGTATGTTCATTTCATTTAGTGCGTCATTGTTGCATGACCGTTTGCCTGTTAATTTAGTACAGTCTAGTTTTTCAATAAGACCGTCTAGATTTAACTCTACTTAACACTTCTTATTTCAGCTTGAAATACTTATGCCTAACGAAATACAGTTCCGGGGTTGATTTATGAGCTCTCCTTCGCTTAGACAGATTGCAAACCAATGCTATAGACGCGCATCTCGCCAAATTAATCAAGTCATAGTATGAAGTCAACCAAGGCGTACCTTAATATTGTCTTCGTAAAATTCAGTTGCAAGATTTGACCTGAAAAATTCGATCCGAAAATCGTATTCGGGGCTCTGAAAACCCAGATAACCCAGGGATAATTTCAGACGGATTGTAGCAACTAATCGTTTGATCGCCATCTTGAAATTTTTTTAACGCCAGCAGTTGACCCTTGTCGGTCCCCATAACATTTGTCCGAGAACCACCAGACGATCCCTAACTTTTGGCAGGTTACAGTTTTCCTTGTGCAGCTCTCGCCGGCTCTCGGTTCTGCGCTCTAGTTTTCAACATGTGGCGCCATTTTTAGTATTAGCTTATATTCTGTATGTTTACGTTGCTGTTTAGTGCGCTAACTTTTCTTTGCTTGATTTTTTCTCTGCTGTGGAGAATTTCACTCTCATTTTAATAATTGTGTTTTCTATTTTTATTTTACAGATAAAAGTGTGTGTACTTTTGGTACGCTCTGGAGTAAGTATTTTCTATAAGTTTCGTTATTAATATATTGTGTTTCAGGTTGTGTGTGTATTTTTTTTCAGCTTTTTATTAATCATTTTAAAATGGATATATAACATGTAAGTTCAAGTTCAGCCGATTTTTTAATTAGGCTGATGTAAAATTAACATTTTAGTTCTAAACCTGCGAATATTGCAAGCAAGGATATTCAAAGAAGTTTAATTTTAAACGACACTTGAAAAATATTCATAATAAGGAAGACGAAGAAGCATTTTTTCAATCAAGTTGTAATAAATGTCACAATATCTTTGTCATTTGCTCAGTTACAAAGGTATTGTTATTGTTGCTATAAAAAATACCCAGGTAAGTTATAATGTTGCTTTAAAATAATAACTTCAGACTATTGGCGCTTATTGAACATACAAGGAATATATTAAACATTTACAAGAAACTCACAAGATTAATGTAGAACAAAAGACTTACCATTTTAATAATAAGGACGATTTTTAAATTGGCATTGTATAGAAAAACGAGATTTGGATTACACATTTCAGAACAACATTACAGATGTGACACAGAAGGTAAATATAAAATATATCTCCCTATTTTTCAATTTATATAAATTTGAAAAGACTAAAACAACAAAAATTCAAATGGATGTCGATATACGACAAACTCGATCCATT
Source organism: Tetropium fuscum (assembly GCA_964058915.1). Classification (NCBI taxonomy): domain Eukaryota; kingdom Metazoa; phylum Arthropoda; class Insecta; order Coleoptera; family Cerambycidae; genus Tetropium; species Tetropium fuscum. Next base: position 7,453 of record CAXKVY010015055.1, read on the forward strand.
CTTCTTTAAACAAATTCTGCCATACCCAAATCATTGAGTGTTTGTGACATTTTTTAGCTATAGGTACTCTTATAATTAAAATTTATTTTGCATCTGTCATTTGCTTAACTGTACCGGCTTCAATATGACGGAATATTTCAGGATATATAAGCAATTGCATCAAGAAAATGTTAAACAGGTGGAAGTATTAAAACTAACGGAACGTGTCCATCATTGTCGGATGTCTTACGTTTACCAAGTCTTAGTAAACAAATATCCAATTTATTTTCCTATTATACTTAGTATAATAGAAAGTTAGTTTTCTAAGTAAATTTAGTAAATTTGCACTTATGCTATTGTAAAAAAACTTTTTAATCATTTAAAACCTCATCCATGCTAAAATCTAGTAATAATCTGATTATTTTAAATAAAAAAACTTTTGTACGCGAAAACATAACTAAAGGAAATGGATAATTAATAAACGGTTTAAAATAGGATCTAAAATTTACATATTAAAACAATAAACTGAGAAAACAATCGCATAAGGGTGATGCGCTCGTGTTGAAGAGACATACATAATGCTCACAATGAAATGTTGAATAGAATTATTTTTTGTGAACAGCTTTATCAACTGAATTTAAATAACAAATATTTTTGCCGCCTAAAAAATGACACTGTACAAATTAATAAATATCGCTAAAAACGATATCAAATGCATCAATTCAAATAAACTATGCATAAAAGACGAACATCTTTATATACACTTGAACTATTTCACACTAACATTTTAATTCTTAAACAAACATCTACGGAATATCATTATTTCCGATACATTTACGTTACCATTCTAATTATTTGTATGTCCTATTCTTCACGTCCTCTTATTGCACTTAAATACTGATTATTAATTTATTTGGAAAGAGTACCTAATACGTTTTTTAAATTTTGAATGTTTTTGATCACGGCGGATGATAGGCGGGAGCTGTACAAGAAAAACGGTATCCTACCTTTGCTCTTTAAAATTGTCTTAAACGACCATCATGTTTTCCGCCACCCTGAATTTTTCCCTTGAAACCTTTCATTTGATATCAATTTCACGAAGAAGTATAAAAAACATAGTCCGTCATCTTTGGGATTTTGCCATATTGGATTTACAATAACGTCATTTTATTTTCACATTCTCCTCAGCAAACCCTTTCATTTGATATTCATATAATGGAAATGCATAAAAAATAACTAGTCCCTCATATTTGGGAGTCCGCCATATTGGTTTTATTGGATTTAGAGTTACGTTATTTTATTTCCGAATCCTTCTCAGTATTTGTTTTTTCATATTATACCCATATTATGGAAGTGCATAAAAATATACTCCTCTATATATAATATAATAAATCAGCTATCTTTGGGAGTCCGCCATATTGGATTTAGAGTGACGTCACTTTATGGTCGTATTCTTCTCAGCAAACATAATCATTTGATACTCATACAATGGAAGTGCATAAAAAATAACTAGTCCGCCATCTTGGGCGGTCGCGATATTGGATATAGAAAGACGTAATTCAGCTAAATATGCATTGTCATCCATACTCAATGTGTGTGCAAAATTTCAGCTCAATCGGTATACAACATACATAATTTTTATGATGATTAAGTTGATTCGAGAATGGTATTTTAAATATATTTAAATTAGAGTTGTGACCGGCGCGTTCGCCATTTCTTATAGTATATCTGGTGAACACACCCCTTTACAATAAAAAATAAATTTTTAAAATTGATCTATAAATGATAGAGTTCTGAGGTAACGAACATAAAATAAACATACAGTCGAATTGAGACCCTCCTCTTTTTTGAAGTCGGTTGAAAAGGCAAAATGTACATGCATTTCCCGAATCGATCAGACGATAAACACAATTCGTACACTCTGTGTCTGGTCTGCGCATAATAATCGTTGCCTTAATTTAATCCTAAAAGCCTGAAAACAATTTTGCTAAAATCTCGAAGGTAGCTAATCAATACAGAGTTTCATCAATAATTCATTAAAGCATTACATGGTGTTACGATACCAAACCGGCCAGGACAGGTCCCTGAATATTAAACAAAATTCTTCCATTTATTGATTACCAAAGTGCAATTTCAGGATTCAAAGTGAATTTATTTTCGTCTTACAGCAAAGAAGCAATTAATTATTCTTTGAATCTATTAAACTATTTATAGGAAAGTCTGAGTGGGCAAAGGGGTAATTTAAGTACAATTAATTATCAGTGTATGCCATATTGCGGCCGTCATAATTTCATTAATTTTTACGTCAGGACGTCGAACAAAAAACCGTTGGAAAGCTCAATTTCTCAGATACGTGATTCTATTTAAATAATAGCAATCAGAGCAATGGTTCAGCTTAAGACGCTCGGAATGTTCGGACTGAACCAAAATTGGGTCCGCGTAACCTTGAGTGAAAAATCTCTACTCGGGCCTGCCATTCAAAAACTATAAGTCCCAGACATATGCTCTCGCGGATTTTTCGGTAGAAAAACTCAAAATCTACTTTTATTAAGAAAAACTTTTTATTGTCTAGCGGTATAAGCTTTCTAATAATTTATAACGTTTCTACGTTAGTGCAATTTCACCCCTTTGATCGCCTGTGGTAGTTTATGCTCCACTTGGAGAGTATTGAAAATTTAGGACAATAAATTTGCAATGTATGCAATATATGTACATGGCAATATATTGTACAATAATTGTTGGCAATAATTTGCAATATATGTACATGGCAATGTGCCATGTACATATATATATATGAAATGAAATGGAAATATTTTTTATGTAATGCCTAAGTAACGAGATATTATTTTCACAAAATAGAAAAATATGCAAAACAAAAGTTGTTTTATCCGTACATTTTTAGTTTCATTCAATATTTTTTTCTCTAATACCTACACACGAAAGTATATGCGTTAATAAGTTAACTAGTGTTTTTAATTTTGACAGTTTCGTTATTTCCTTATAAGATAAATTATTGTTGAAATAAATAACGAACAAATTCATTCGAGGTTATATTTTTTGTGGGATATATATTATAGTGTAAATCCAACAACAAGAAGTTTAAGGAAAGGAAGTAAAATAAATAACAGTGATAAATGTAAATAATTCATAATGTTCAATATAATTAAATAACTGCTTAGTAAAAGACATTCTTCTCAGAGAATTAATATCTTAATGTAAGTAAATATGTATTTGAGTATATATTAATAAGACGTTTCTTTAAGTTGAGGCATTATTCTTTAAATTGTGCTGCTTCTTATTTTGTGTATAACCTATTGATTACGAAGATACTTAGTTTATAGCAATGTTTTATATTTACCTATCTTTTGGATATTTTTTACTTTGAAGCAATAAAAGATAGGTACCTCATCCTTAGGGCCCTACTTATTTTGGAGCTATTAATAATAGTTCGACTAGTACAAATGGTCATAATGACGAGACACATGACATTGTAGTCGGCAGTCCGTAAATGATTTAATTAATGCCGGGCCCGCAAGAATATAGTTTCAGCGCATTTAAAAAAAAACTCTGACAAAAGCTATTATTATCAATAGATAAAAAAATATGATTTGAAAAACTGTCTAGATTGATATACTGGCTTCAATTTGTCGCCAGCACGTGCATGGAAATTCTCATAAATATAATTTTTTTCTCGATTGCTGAAAAATATATTATCGAAAATAATGAGTTTAAGTTGGCTATCATTTTGGCGGCAGAATTTTAAAAATTACGTTAGAAATATAGAGATCAACATCCTTCATTGTTATAGAATCTATCGTTGCAAAATACTGCTATAATTCATAGACAAACACATTAACGAAAATGACGAGTTTAGATTTGTTATTTTAACACTATTTTTGCTACTATTTTACTTAGTTAGAAGCGTCGTCGTTGTGTCTACTTTATGTACTAAGAAGTACTAAATCCGTTCGACAGTAAAATTATTTTTAGAAATATAAGAGTGGGGACGTGATAAAACAGGTTTGAATTTTGTTCGAAATGAAAATGTGGTTTTGAGTACACAATCATCTAATTAAAGATTCATGTCTGATTTAGTTCTACCCTTCTCAGTTTTTTTTATCGGAAAATTTACTCGTCTATTACAAACCATTGAAAATAAAATAATATGAATTATTGGCGAATCCGGCAGTCATAAAAAGTACGATAGAAATATAGAGATTAACGTCCCTCATTGTTATAAAATGTATCGTTGCAAAATACTGCTATTATTCATATATAATAGAAAAATACATTAACGAAAATAACGAGTTTATGTTTGCTATTATATTAACACTATTTTTGCTCCTATTTTACATAGTCTACTTTATGTACTATAAAAGTACGTGGCGACGTTATAAAACATGTTTGAAGTTTGTTCGAAATAAAAATGTGGTTTCGGGTACACAATCACCTTATTAAAAAATCGTGTCTGATTTAGTTCTACTCTCCTATTTTTTTATCGGAAAATTTACTCGTCTATTATAAACCAATGAAAAAAAATAATATGAATTATTGGCGCATCCGGCAGAATTTTAAATAGTACGTTCGAAATATAGAGATCAACGCCCTCATTGTTATAGATTTTATCGTTGCAAAATACTGCTATTCATCATAGATAATGGTTCGGATATTTACGATTCAGCCATTGAAAAGATTAATGAAAAGGAATATATACTTCCAGATTAATGATAAAGGACAAATTGATACACAACATTGACACTACATAATTTGATGAAATATTCAAACATACTGGAACAAATCTTATTAGATAAGATTTCAGCTTAGCCATTATAATTACATTAGATCAATCTCACCTCAACAGTATACAAGAAAAAAATTCGATGTTAAAGTAATTAAAATAATCAAATCACATAAACAATCACAATCACAAACACAGACACAGGCACACACACACAAATGTATATATATATATATATATATATATATATATATATATATATATATATATATATATATATATATATATATATATATATATATATATATATAAATTACTCCATGATAATATAATATATTATATTATATTATATTATAGGACACAGTTTCCACAAAAATTATCAAATGTGTGTTTATTTTACCTAAAAAATGCACAAATCAAACCTGAGTCACAGACTAGATTTATTAAAGATGAATTATTGCTTTGGGGGAAACGGAAACGCACAAAGATTCTGACTAAACATGATTGATAAAGCCTACGGCGCGGATCATTATAGGCTGGCGGAATAGGAAACAGATAAAGTTACATATGAATACAAGCGAAGAGAGGAAAGAAATTTAAGGGATAGGAATGTAGGAATAATCGAATTCAAGACCATTAATCGTGGCTTATGCAGGGGAGCATTATCAGGATAGGGTGACAATAAAAAGAGTCACAATTAATCGTTTGCCATCACCCATGAATATGACTTTAAAAAATATAACTTTCGCGGTCAAAATATCTGTGATTAATTGCATTGTTTTTCACAGCATACCTTCATTCCGTATTTATAATACCTATAGTAAATTGCTTACCTAAATTTATTAAAATCAAAGGCAAATAATTCGAGGTAAAACTTGTTACCAACTATAAATTGATAAACGAATATTTATGTTAACCCAAATAATATACAATAACTAGAATATAATTATATTTTCATATCGTATAAAATGCTCCAATTTTTTCAGTCCAAAATATTCGTCACATTTTCCGATGAATAAAATATTCGCAGTGCAAATTAAATTCTTCAGTGATCACCACAGTTGGCACTTCCACTACAAGAGATAAATAATTGATTATACAATCAATTACTTATATGGCACATACGGTTGTTATTTTTTTTATTTAAAAAAATAACAGTACAACGTTGTAATCGAGGGACTAATCCAGCTTATCATTTATTTTGTGTTTCAAAGCAACACTAAATTATATCCCGTTTATTCGCAGAACAGGGAGACATGTAGGTACTTCACAATGAGAACTGTGCATGGGTGTAAGTTGGCTTGGTATTGGCAGGTCACGAATCAACCGTAAGTTTCCATGGCATAAATAATACTAACATAATACAACTTATTCGGCGAATCACGCACCGATGGTCAATTAGCGCTCAACATTTAGTTGCCTTAAAAAGTCTCTGCCCCGATCCAATTTTATCCCCTGCGCCAATTTACTAGACCTTAAAGAATCACTATTGCCGTAATTTCCGTTTCTAATGATAACAAAAGTTGTTTTAAGTTCACTTATTTCTCACTATTTCAGACAAACAGTTACCCACCTTGGGTTAATCGTGTCTCTTTTACACCGATTTGCGACAGATCTTAACGAACACTTTGACAAAGGCTACGAACAAAACCTATTGTAAACACAAAAGGTCTAGTTAACACTCGCGCTCAAAACATCCCCTCTAAGGTTTTGTAAATAAAGAATATGTACCTACTTGAGACCCATGCTCATCGAAATAGACGTTTTATAAATAGGATGAGCGAACTAGGATATTATATATATATATATATATATATATATATATATATATATATATATATATATATATATATATATATATATATATATATATATATATATATATATATATATATATGTATATATATATATATATATATATATATATATATATATATATATATATATATATATATATATATATATATATATATATATATATATATATATATATATATATATATATATATATATATATATATATAAATATAAATATAAATATAAAATATATAATAAAATATTAATTTATAATACAATAAATATAAATATAATATAAATTTCGAAAAAAAATCCAATTTTCACCCTGGACATATTTATTAGCTTTGAGGTTCTTTTTCGAATTTTCGAAAAAACAATTAATACATAAGACCAACAAATGATTTTAGTTTTGACTAAGCAAGCAATTTCTGTATCACTCTCTTTGAATGCTTCAGAACTCTATTGTATATGTAATTCAATATTCTCTAGCACATAGCTGGAGGAAGTAGTTGTTTTTAATAAGTTCAACAAGATATTATGCATTTTAAAGTATAACATCTTCTGAATAACTGTATGCCTAATGCTTTTATATATAATATGTCCAAATAGAACAAATATAAATAGTAGACTAGGTTCTTGTATTCTAAGAATTTGAGTTCCGCCAAAAACTGATGTCAGAAAACGTCACTGCAAATGTTGGAGTATTAATATTTTAAATTCAATTATAAATGATCAATGAAACAGGTCGTACACTGCTCTGAAGATCCTCAACGAAGGTGAAAGAACTTGTACAACTTCTAAGTGGTTCGTTTCCATGTGTATGTCCAGATATAGCACTGGTAAGTGTATCTTCCTTATTATTCATCTATTTGCTTATTTCTCTATGTAATGAAATGCTACAAACCCAACTTTTACTTTTCACAAATATATATATATATATATATATATATATATATATATATATATATATATATATATATATATATATATATATATATATATATATATATATATATATATATATATATATATATATATATATATATATATATATATATATATATATATATATATATATATATATATATATATATATATATATATATATACTTAAGGTCCTGAAGATTCTCTTGTAAAGGGCTAATTCTTATGAACAATGATTTTAAATATTTGAATTTATATAGAAACAC
>CAXKVY010015056.1:0-23316 GCA_964058915.1 Tetropium fuscum
TTAATTTTTGGGCTTTTAATATCTTAATACCTAGGTTGCAATTTTTGACCATTCGTTTTTTAAACGCTTCGTGAACTAGCGAAATATCCTAAAACGCAATTATCATTCCTCGCGTTTAAACGAATACGCGTATTGTCACCCGTTTTTCCTCGGGGGGTCGTTTAGTGATGGTTGTGTGTATTATAGGTTATGTCTACAGTGAAGTGTGACAAATATTCTAATATTTTTCAGTAGTTGCAAAGTGGAAATCGTTGAATTCATGCGTGTTAATGCAATTGCCAATTTGGAAGTCGCTGAACACCAGCTGCATCGCAATAATCGACATCATCCTCGCGATCCTTCCATATAACAGACTGAAAGACAGTTTATGAACATGTTCAGATTGTCAAAGGGTTTGTGTGAATATATAATTGAATTGGTAGGATCTTACCTGGTACCTCAGCAGAGGAACACATATTTGGATGTACCAATACAAATAGATATGCAAAACAATGTGAGAGCAATATTATATGAATAAACTAATAATATATTATAGGTTTTAACAGCACTTAATTTTTATGCAACTGGTAGTTACCCATTAGCTGTCAGGGCTAATAAATACATAGACATTTTCTAGTCCTCAGTAAGTAAATGTATTCATAACATATTAATACCTTTTTCGGCCATTTTTTACTTCAGGGGCTTTTGGGCCACACTCTAAAACTACTACACTACTAAAACACCAACAAAAATCTGGTATCAAAAGTGAGGTATTTCAAACTGAAATATATTTCAAACTCAAACTGACACTAATATGTAAAATTGCGATGTTGCTACATGCGCCACTCGTTTAAAAACGAACTCGTTTAAAAAAAAAACGAACGGCGTAGAAAATTGCTCATGAAAGAAACATTCGTTCTTGTGCAAACGCTTTTTTTCGTCAACGTTTAAAAACGACTGTTCCCAAAAATGTCCCCTGAATGGTTTTGAGCTCCTGTGGCTTTGTTAATTGTTGATTTCCCGGGTGATGTTTCCAGCAATATTATACTGACACTGTCAGAAAATGCATCAATTTGAAAGTTTCAAATTTTCTGCCTGAAATACGCACATTTTTCGAGATCCCATTACAAGTACGATCGAAATGGATATTGAAGAAGCGGCAAATAACGCTTATTGATTTCTACTACCAGAGAAGTCGAAGAAGCGGTAAGGACATGCGTACAAATCGTTTAAAGATTGGTGTCTTTTCAAAAGCAAGGAAGAACTTAGCAAAAATGTGCCTCTAACTTAAGTCTCCAGTCCTGAAGTCTCCATCCAGCTTGTGATGTACTAACACCACAGTCTTCTGCAATATATTCGATGTCTTCTGCAATATTTACAACCACAGTTTCCATGGCATCCTTATGCAAGCACAAGCCACTTTTTTTTAGCAAAGTCTCTGGTGCTGTTGTATGAATCGCAATTAATCCATATTTAGAATTTTTTCATCAAAAGTTCAGAGGGTTTAAATTTGCTTGTCACTGCTGGATTTGGAAATACGTCCTTCAGGTATTCAAGCAATATTCAGGTATATTTAATAACAATTAAAAAAACAATGGTTACTGACTCCCCCTTGGCTTTGGCTAAAATAACATTTATTATATAGTTAAATATTTTATCCTTCACTCCGACTGTGGCCTAGACAGTTAAGTTTTAAATTCAATTCATTAGAGTTTTAAATTCAACGTGTGAATTAAACTGTTTTAAATAATTCGTAATAATAAAATAAAATATGTGTTTATTCACAGGAAAAGTCAATTTCGGCTAGTCCGTAGGTGGTTCGGGAAAGCTTGTGGGTACTATTATAGAAAGTTAAAGATGGGTCTAGGCACTTACCTTTAATTTGGGCACAGGTGCCTCTTTAAGTCAGGTCCGTGAGGTTCAGCGAGAACACAGGTAACATCCCAGCAGGGTGAAACCATTAGCCCACCACTAATCTCAAGCTTAATTTTAATATGATTAATATATAAAGAGGATTTGGATGAAAAAAAAATGTCAGTAGGTTTAAATAAAAACAACACTCGTCTGGTCCTTTTTGCCATTAAATAGATATACAAATTGTTGTTTGCCCTTTACAGAGAATCCGGACGCGGCATGTCAGCCACTATTAGCATGAATGGATAAGATAGATTTACAATTGCGGACAATATTAGATGACTGTAAGTTCCTCGAACTATACAACCGTTTTTAACATTACCTTGAGCCTCTTTTTGAAATATGGCATCTGTGCCCTCTGGGGTAAGTACAATTAATAAAACAAGACGTCTTAACAACCACTACAACTTGTTCGTTTTCCTGAGATTTTCTGATAGCAGTGGCATGAATTAAGATATCAGCATCATCTACTGCAATATATGTGGTGCAATATATGTTCAATATATGTGACGTAAGTATAATTTTTTTTTGAGGACATACGCAAAAAACTACCGAATTGCACTTTAGGGGTGGGTTGTAGGGATGGGGCTCCCACGTGTTGCTTGAGAACTCTTTTTATTTTGAAAGTAAATTCCTGGACTGGTTTAATTCCCAAGCGGAGAAACTTTATATTTTTTTTCTATTGGGCTATTTTTAAGTTAATATGAATGGACTAATAAGAATTGCAATCATAATAATCCCGAATCAAAAAATTCGTACATGTGTGCTAAAAAAATGTAACGAGCATGTAGCACGATCAACAGCATGTAATTTGCGGATTTTAAAGAAGTATATCTCCATTAGCACAGTTCGAGTCATCGTTTCTTTATGACGTATCAATGAGGAAAGTGCTATAATCAGGTAAAATAACTCGTTTCCTCCATTTTTTAAATCCAGAAGCATGTACTGGTCATTCATTTCGAAAGACATCAGTCTCATTATTGGCATACATAGGAGCACAAGTCTTAGCATTAAAAAGGCATGGCGCATGGCGTCAACTATAGCAGAAAATTACGTTGCGGAGAGCATAAACAACCAGAAAGAAGTTGGTAAGATTTTGTTTCTGCTGGTAGTTGATAAATCGTTGTATTCTGAAGTCCAGATAATGTCGTCCAACTTCGGATTTTCTTTCTTAATATAAAATGGGTGCAGTTTTCTGTAAATAACATTTTTGGAGTCTCTCCTCGATGACAATTTTTGATATCACTATAATTGATTTGGTGGATTCATAGTGTGTTCATTTTTTTAATATAAATACTTTTAAATAAATAATATCTATTGAATATTAGTAGCCATAGGCGTAGCACGCCTATGGCTACCTCTGAGTATAAAATTTTAATAGACTATAGTTACATAATAAAATAATAAAAATTCACTCTAAATAAAACTCCACGCCACAGGTAAATAATTTTTCCACTATAGTGCTGCTTGATATTACTAGCTTTAGTGGCTCAATAAAATCATTAAATATTTTATTGACAATCGGAAAGTTAACTTCTAATACTGCTGTGGCTTTATTGTATATAAAGTTCTTGAGGGTGCTTCATTATTACGTCTCCTGACTTCTCCAACTTTAATGAATGATATCGACGGTTACCTAGGCTTAATATTGATGGAAATCGAGGAAATGTCGAGGAATTTCATAAGCAAGATCCTTTGGTATTTCGGACATCGAGATATCTTAGTAATCCAGACCACGTTTTGATTAACTCATTGATTGATCGAATCGATATTGTTTGTTAGTAAATGTAGAATGTAATAGCCATTTCTAACGTAGTTTATTCGTATAATATGCAACTCTATTCGATTATACTAGGGCAGTTAGAAATACATCGATGTGTTAAGACTATTATGTAGGTGTATCTAAATTGATGCAATATATTTTAAAAGGTAAATTTTCAGCAAAATTAATAGGGCTATATTTTTTTTCTCTTTTAATTTTTCATACGCAGACTGGACTATACGACAAAATTTGTATCTATTGGACTATTTTTAACCAATTTATTTTTCATTATTTTTGGAGTCGGTCCCTGCCAAGGTTAACGTGCTCACTTAACAATTACGTGTTACTTACATAACTGCCTAAAGCGATAAATAAACTTACATTCAAACAAGTCGAATACAACAATTAAAGATGTATACCTACCCTACTCCGTTATACGTTTGTAAACCTTGGCTGGCACCGACTCCAAAAATAATAATAATTGTATATTATTGGCCTAATGATTGTATTCTAAGTAAGAACGAATAACGTAATTATTATAACGTAAGATTTTTTTGAAGTCGGTCTTGTTAAAAATATTTTATATGTGTGCTGATGATCTATCTTTTAGAGGATTTAGTTAACAAATCCTCCAAACCTGTTAGAAATATAATAAAAATCAAAAACATGAATGAGGTGTTTGGTATTGAAAGTTATACAGTTCATTATGACTATGTTGTCTGTCGCGAAAAATTGGTCCGAATTCATCTGTAAAATAATGATTGTTTTGGATGACTTCAACGTTACTACTTATTAAACCAATTAGGTAACACTCGGAGTAGTTTCCACAAACACCAAAACACTTTCACTTCGCTCGACGCGCGTTTCGCCAACCAAGTTGGCATCATCCGGAGACGATTAAAACTAATCTTAAATTACAAAATCTACCATATTTATACTATTTTTACGTCACCGGAAATGATATCACTAATGATACCACCGTGAAATTTACGCGTGACAATTAGGTACATAATAATGCGAGTTATGCTCCTATTAATAGTTTATTATAATAACCTATTATAATCTAAATGTCGGTCATCAATTCACGGTTAAGGAAAACATTAAGAATTCTGCTTGTTGTATTTAGTATTTATAAATATTTACAAAAAAACTTTATTTTGGAACACTTGTCAGGATACATTCAGATTGACTGAAAATAACCCGATGAATGAAGATGAACAATGTAACAATCTACTGCTGGATCTAAAACAGATCTCAAATCATACCGTTATTAAACTTATTTGCTAATTATCAACTTATGAGATACCATAAGCTGTAACGTAATAATTTTAGAATGTGAAATATTAATCCTCAGATCCCTTGGAAAGAGGAACAAAAAACAACTGCAGATACAACGTTGTTTCGAGGCACTTCGAGGCATTTCCATGACAAAAAACAAATTTTTATTTATTTGACAAGTGTCAAATTTCGATTTTTCTTTAATAAGCAATTTTTGAAATTTTTCTTAATTACATTACTTAATAACATACTAAATTGATGGCTATCTTTTTCTAGGAATTTTGATACTAAATGTGTTTGTTATGTTCCGTTAATTAATTTCTGGATATCTTGCAATGTCATATTAATGATGCTATGTGCAAATATATAATAAATACTAACTTATAGTATACACATTGTTAGTTAACTTAAACTTTAGGACATGTAGGACATAGTTTATTATAAACAGGATGGAACTCATGCTAACGATGACTATGGTACCAATTTATTATACCATAGAAGTTCTAATAATAATTTGTTATACCATAGAGTACCTAATTCGAGTCTTAGAGAGCTAGGCATATGTTTCCATCATGTCAATATATATATATATATATATATATATATATATATATATATATATATATATATATATATATATATATATATATATATATATATATATATATATATATATATATATATATATATATTATATATTATATATATATATATATATATATATATATATATATATATATATATATATATATATATATATATATATATATATATATATATATATATATATATATATATATATATATATATATATATATACATGTCTAATTTTGAGGACTTGCAGTAGTAACAAAAATATTTATTATACAAAAGACGAATTTTTATAAATTCATAACTCATAAGAAAATCATTTATGTAGCTTATATTTATGGATGCCTTATGGTTGTAATTGAAAATAAAGATAAGTTAATTGTTCTTAATTAATCTTTCTCATTGTTATGAAACATAAATGTAAAGTACCCCTTACATAGATTGACAACATTAAAATATAATTTCTAAAATACAAGCCTATGTCTTACAATATTTTACTGCAGCATTTCCTACGTACCCTCATATTGGCCATAACTCTTCCGATAAGTTTACAATCATCAGCCTCGAATGCCCATTAAATTTAACAGCGCCATTACCTTTTTTTATTATCGATCGCGGGATCAATTGTAATGATTTACCGACTTGTTAGTATAATTTTATTAACTATTAAACATGTTTTTTCGTTGCTACTGCTAATTATCTTGTCATATATCAGCCTGCCCATAAAAAGCCCCTTGCGTTTTGAATACCCTATACCGTGTGACATTTATATTGGCTAAAATATATAAGGTATTTCCGTTTGATGTATAGGTCAGGGGTTTCTGCAGTAATATGTTAGGGGATACGGCGATACATGTTCCGGAATATGCGTCTTCAAAGATAGCTTGGAAATGGACGTGGCGTATACGTTTTTGAACAGCATGGATGGTAACAAGGATTAGATCTTATTATCTTAAAGGATTATCTTAATTAAATGACTGTCAAATATGATCCGAAAATTGGAAGAATGCTAGAATTAATTAACTTTTTAAAAATGGTTTAAAGTTGTAACGTTGTGTAATTGAAGTTCGATTTAATACTTAATGTCCTCAGATTTTAAGATTAAAGATTGTAATTTAGCGATTAACAATGCACATACTTCTGAAAAGAAATAAGAGGTATGATTATGAATTCACGCAACTACATAAAGCAATTTAAAACTACGTTTTACGATTTATGAAGACAACTTGAATGGTGAACGATACGTAAACATTTTAAATACTACAGTGCCTCATCGATTTTTGGAGGTTTCGCCAATAGCTGAAAGAGTCACATCCTGATGTCAATTATATGGTGCCTCAGAATCCCTGTACAAATAATGTTGACACAGTACGAACTAAACTACTTGATCATCGATGGTTTGCGACGTCTCGGTCCATTGTCATGGCCGGCGCGATCTCCGGAACTTATACCTTTAAACTTTTCTCTGTGGGGTATGCTGAAGACAAATATGTACAAAACACCAGTTCAAGCTAAAAGAAGAGCGAACCAGTAACGTTATTTCCGTTCCCCGATCCATCTTTTCTAGTGCACTGTGGTTCGTATGAGGCGAGGCAAATCAGACACTTTCTGGTTCCGGAAATCGAGGTTACATCTTTTTCGTTTCACCTGCGTAGTCTAGCATTTGGCTGTTCGCTTCCGTAGTTTAAGGGCCCTCCTAATTTTTACAAAAACTACGTTGTTACTTTCCAAGTAGTTTGGAATTCGTATGGACACTGCTTATGTGTTTTTGTGGTTTGTTAACCGTTGCACATACGACTGATATCGGATTCAGTAACTCGCAGCTCGTGGTAAGTGATGTTTCTTAATCTCGTGGTTACTTTCTACGAGTATTTTTCTTTTTTGTGTACTCTAAAACACTTGACTTGTATTAGTCCCCAGCGTTCTATAAGAAGCATTGCCTAGGCTACTGTTGAAACCGCCTTATAACATTGTGTAAGTCATTTTTGTATTCATTTAGCCTCCATTTTCTTCATGTAATGACGCAAGCTTATTAGTCATGTCTTACAGGGCTTCATTCGTTCATTTATTCGTTTTTTCTCCTTCAGTTTTTCATCTGGACCCTTCGTTTGATTATATTATTTCCACTTCCATCCATCGATTTCATTCATCTTTATTCATTTCACCTTGGACTGTGTCTTATCTGCCTGAACATCGATACCCTTTTTCACTTGGCGCATTTGGTTCGAACGTCGGCGTCGTGACCATACCACTCAACTCCTAGGGCTTGTGGAAATAGACTATAGAGAGGTGGCTTAATGAAATTACCGTTACCTGGCGGATGGAAGAACCAAATTTGGTATGAAGGTACCTTAGGGGTTTTCGGGGACTCTCTTCCTATTATCCAACCAAAATAACATGAGGGGCCCAATAGAGACACCTCAGGTGGTTTCTTATTTACTTTTTTACAAAAAAATTATTAATTTTACTTTATAAATTATTAATTATACTCTAGCGGTGGAGCGATCGGTCATAGAAAAAATTAAATCCCTTAGAAATGTAGGGTATTATTATTCCACTTGATGCTACTTATGTACTACTTAATTAGGGTTTCATCGAGACGATGAATCTCGTCTCGAAGGCAATTTCTCGTCTCGTCTCGATCATCGAGACGTGAAATTAACAAACTCTCGTCTCGATGTATTTCTTGAAGACAATTTCTCGATCTGGATTCGAGATTCTCGAAATTTCGAGAGCCGCGAAAACAAAAACTGAATGTTCTTAAAAAATTTTATGTATATAACACAAGTCTGCATCAAAATATATGGTACATTTTTTTCTATTAAAAAAATTACGTTAAAATACGAAGCTATATGTTATGAACTAAAGGCCACGTGTAAGAACCGTTATTACGGGTGATATAAAAGAAACTTTAAGTGCAAAAGTAAAAACAAAAATACTGTACATTTACCTATGGTCGTCTTAGGAATTAATATGCTTCTGGATATATTGGAAACCTAGGCTTTTGAGTTGGACAATTGCCCAAATAGGAATACAACCGACGAACGAGTTATAGAAGCTCTTCAAGCAGCAAGGGATAAAATCGTCAAACACTATTAAAAAACTAATTGGATATATTGTGTTGCATTAATATTGGATCCAGGACATAAGACATTCAAGACATTCAACTTTACGAATTGGGGAAGACATTTAAAGCAACACGCAATATCTAAATTCGAAAACTGGTATAAAGAAGTTTATTATGTTACTTCCAATAACGATATTCCTTCAACATCGCATCCTTTTACCGACTATGATATTGATGACAATACCGACTATTTTAATTTGCAAGGTTTATTTGAAAAAAGCAACGACAAAAGAGAGCAGAATTGGAGGAAAGAAATAGATGAATATTTTTTGTCTAAGAGGGCTGAAGGGAATCAATATATTTTAGAATGGTGGAGAAAAAACGAGGCCGTAATCAGTGTTTATCAAAGATGGCTCGTGATTTTATAAGTATACAAGCTACCTGTTTTTAAGAGCAACATTGAGCACTAGAAAAGAACGAAGCCGATTGACTGGAGAATCGGCTCAATTTTTACTGTGTTTGAATTCTTGGCTCTGTAACAAAGATATGTTTACTAGTGTATACAATAATTTTATTATCTGTTAAGAAACTTTTTTTATATTAAAAAATTATGATCTATAGTTTTCTTATTTTTAATAAGTTAGTTAATTAGTTTAATAGTTTGAGGGCCTTTTTTCTTTAAGAATATAAAAATATTTATTTTTTGCCTTTGTTATTTGCTTTGTTGTATTCGTTAATATTCTTATGTTTAAAATTAATACAAATTATTTCCTAACATAGTTTTTAATTTTTGCTTTTCTTTCTGACCTATTAAGAGCTGTGAGTTATTGCAGCACCTACATTTTTTCGAGAACGAGAAATGTCAAAAAAATTTCTCGATCTCGAAAAATCCCTAGGGTTATAGTATAAGTATAACCCTATACTTTGTGAAATACTATTTTAAAATGTCTACTTTAATTTTGTATGGAGTGGGCTTTTCGATAAAAAGCATAGTTTTTCAGATATAGGCGAGAAACCGAAAACGGTGCCAAATTTTTAATTTTCTTATTTGTCAGCAAAGTTCAGATTCATGTTCAGCGACCCAGAAAACACAAAGGGTGAGAAAATTACGACTATGGCAAAACTCTCCCTATTTGCGTTTCCTTCTTCTAATATGCTTAGCCTAAATGGGTAACATTTCCTGAAGGACCCTGTATAACAATCTACAATAAAACAGACGAAGGTTTGTATGGAAATCGAGGCCTGCTTAGTATTCACGTCGCATTTGTTTGGAACGAAAATAAAATATTGATAAATGATGTACCTAATGATGTATTGTTACGTAAATATTTTTATTTAATATTAAAGAGTAACTAATTATAATAATAAAAAACTTGTGCCCGTCTGAAAGCACCCAGAGTTCCCTCTTGCGAAAGTAAATATATTGGTAGTATCATTTATATTATATAAAGGCAATAGGTTATTTTTGGCATGCTATAATTTAAGTAATCCGCTAATGTAAACCTGTAGTCAATGATGTCTGAGCCATACCTAAATATTTTAACTTCGACGTTCTTTAGTTAGATATGCAAGTGGGTATTTTTATCTCAATATTGAGTATTAAACGAAGATCGCGGTTAGTCCCCATGTTACCCCGGAATACCTGTTGTTTTATAACGAATAAATTATCCGATTAGTCACATAAATAACGTCTAAGTAACAATAAGAATAATAACCATATAAATTATGTGCTTAATCCAGAAAAACAAATACGCCAAATACTAATAAAACACAATTTTAAATTTATTGTTTCTTATCTGATGGCCGTCTTGCCCTATTCGCTTTATCGTACTTTTAATTACTATATAAAGTTAAATATGTTTTCTTGAATATAAGTATATTTTACCAGTTTCGCCCTTATACACCTATGGACAAATTCTACTCTAATTTAATATGTTATAATTTCTGAACTACTTGAATTATTGCTATGAATCTTTTTATTTTGAAGATTGATACTATGAGATCCTTATACAGACCCTAATATTTTTATGGCCTAAAAATTATAATTAATGCAGGGAAAGATAAAAGTGACATTATTTCAGGAACTTTAAGACACCCTGTAGATTTATTCGACTTTTGGGATAAGCTCAAAACACCTTCGGCGTTTTAAGCGGAATTCAAATTAAATTTGGTTTTTTATTTACCTCTTTATTATACTTTGTTTAGAAAATACAAATTTGTACGTGAGAGAGGTGCATTTAAAACATTTTATTGGCATTAGAATAGTCTTGGCTTAAACATGAGTATTTTCTAACAAAACAAGATAAAGAAGTGATTAAAAAAACCAAATTTAATACGGATTCTGCTGTGAACTGAACGAATGCTCATCATGTTCATACCTTAGTATACAATTCCCATGGCAGATTATGCATTATAATTAAGACGAAATACCTGCACCACTTATGAAGTAATCAGGAGCTACCAGATACAATACGTCCTTAGGAAAGCACACGTACTTTCTTTCAGAGGAAAACAGAGCTATTGTCACTCCTGTGCCTATAAATTTACTTTGCCTTTCCTTGGGTATTACGATAAATGCTAGGGCAACATCTACAACGGAGCATAAGCCGGAGAGGACTTCATTAGCTCTAATACACATTCTAGTTCAATTAAGGTGAAGGGCCGTCGGCAATTGGCGCTAATCCCAGGCAATTCTATCACATGCAAGCCGTATTAAGTATCTCAGACACACTGCACGTTAACATCGTTATAACGGCCTTGGTTGAGGGGCACTTATATTGGAAGACAGTGTGCTACAATGTGCAATGTTTGCAAAATATGGCACCTATCTTGGATAATGCTAAAGATCAGACGGGTTTGAAGTGCATTAGAGGTCTTTTAATTACGCCGTAGATGAATAAAAATAAAATATTTTAATTTTTATGAATAAAAATATTTTTTTGTGCTTATAAAAAATCATATTGCATAAATGACAGTGAATATTTTTTGTGATATTTCTCTGTCAAAATAAACATTTTATTTTGCAATATTTCAGCTGAAAATTGGTATAGGTCTTGGTCTAGGTCGAAATTGGTATACACTATTACAAATAATATATAAAAAATACCCACCGATCTTATATCTGCTAAAAAAAATATTCAAGGTCAAAGTAAATGTTTATTATCTACGACTATATCATCATTTGGAATAATACAAAGATACTAATGCAAATAAAAATAAATTACTTTTATAGTACTCACAAAAACCAATCTTAAGTGCATATTAAGTGCAAAGTGACAACATTTCTTTTCTCTTTGACACTGATTGTTTTGAAGAGTCACTTCAAAACAATCTAAGTTCAAAAAGAAAAATACTAATATATCTTTTTGAAAGCATGAATATAGAACATTCACATTCACGTTTTCTTCTAAAATTTAACTTGAGAATTCAATTTTCTGTATTGCTAATTGTACGAGAACTTGACAAAAAAATTGTTTCATATTTTTCTGATTTAAGAGTGGGAAATAATATGTACGTATTAAAGTAATTTAAAGAAATCTTTGGCGTATTTAAGTCCTCCTCTATCTAGCATTTTTATGTAACTATTATTGGTACTACAACCAGATATTGAGACGACGCAATTTCAATGTTCCTGTCGCACTTCACAAAGGAAAAGCAGAACCTCCAAGTTTATTTTATGTGCAACGTACTCAGTTATGTATACAAGCACCCTTAAATTATTTTAGGAAACATCGATATTGTTTTCAAGAATTGAATTACCAATATAACAGAAATATTCTGAATGCTTTACAATCAGTTGATTCCCCAATAGCGGAACGGTTTAAAAAATGCTTTCGTAAAACATCGTAAGTTTGCCAACAAAAACAGGAAGATTTACTATAAGCAGTGCTCTGTTAACTTACATCTTAAATTGTCAGAAGTAGAATTAAAAGTATAAATATAATGACAATAATATATATATTCCTTCATATTAACCGACAAATCGCTAAGGAAAAAGAATTAATTTACTAAATTATTTCAAGACTTTAGCAAGATGTGAACCGAGCAATTCTACATAAATGCAAACAACCCTTGTTGTAGTGGGGAATGTGGGGATACAGTTCGTTAGACTATCGATGGCTCTCCGGCTGTAGTACAAACAGTGGCTGCAAAAAGCTCGGATTATTTTGTTAACCAGTATGTACCAATTATCAGAGCCAGTCTTGCTCCAATATTGAACCAAATATAACAGATGAGGATTACTATGATATCAATGGGGAGACAACTAATGAATCTTTCTTCTTAGACCAATAAATATTCAGCAAGAAGAGGAATACGATGAGGACTGTTGAAGTAGCATTTGAAGATTATCAGTCAGATAAAAGCTTCCCCGAGATGAATAATAATCCATTCCACTTTGATCATTACCAATAGTACCAGTTTTTAAATATATAAATAAATGCGTTTGCGTCTGACGTATACGTCTGAGTCTTGCCTGCTCAAGGAGTCAAAACGCAAACGCATTGGGTTACATTCAGTGGGAAAGCATTGCAAGTGTGTGTGATTTACAATTTGTCCTGGTGTAGTTATAAAAATGAGTACTCCAGTAAAGCATAAAATGGTTTCATTTTCTGCTGAACATGACGAACAACTAGTAGAATATGTAGCTGAATACCCAGCTGTGTGACAGTGGACACAGAGACTATAAAGACCAAAAACAAACAGAAAATAAATGGAAAAATTCTCGGTTTAAAAGATTTACACAAAATGAAACTGCTGCCTATTTAACCGAAAAAATCTGTCTGTCTGAATCTATCTTCACAACTCAAATGACCTATCAGTAAATTTCCGTAGCCTTCCTTGATTCATCTTGATTCAGTTCTCTTTCAGATTCTCTCTGTGGTTTTATTGCAACATTTAATAACATTTCCTTATCCTCTTCTTCTTCTTCTTCTAACAGCAACCACTTCAACACAGCGTCTTCCATATTATTTCTCACACAATATCTAATATTGAACCTGCTGAAATAAGCTACAAATGACAACTGACCGTCAAACGCACGCTTCGCAACGCTGCTAGGAAAACAGCCCCACCCCCTGCGTCTGTCGCTAGCGTCAAAGCGTGTCAAAACGGATGAGTTTTTACGCTGCTCGGAAATCCTACCTTAAGACCGGTACCAATTTTCAGCTTTATGTGAATTATTGCAAACCTACCACTTTTTTTTGTTTTTTTTTGACTGGGGTAAAGTCTATATTATAAGTCTAAGTTTATATATTTCCAACTAGATTCCTAAATATTTCCCAAGATTGCATGAAACTTGACAATCGTTTCTCTGATACCTCCGGGTAATCTAATCCACATCTATATGAATTAAACCCAGGTAAACGATCATGTTACGCTTGTTTAACACCGTATTATTATTTTACACGACTACTGTTCATATTATCTCATCTGTACGCTACGTCCAGATAAGATTGTTTCATGTAGCTGCGCCGCTTAATCGCCGGAACTAAATGACTAATGTTTTTATGTAAGCACCATTCATTTATAATCGCGACTCATCGTCCGTGATAATTTAATTTGAATCTTTTCAAGTGAGCGAGTAAATAAATATGATCGGGAGACGTCGGGAAAAAAACTAAACTTAATAATTCCGTTGGCGCTTCTTTACATCGGTACCTACGGAATAATTTATCAGATCGGGCATGTGTTCGAGATTTTTTCTGTGTTATTAGGGTACGCATTAAAAAGACCCGTCATATACCTCATCTAGATAATTGAGGGGGGGGGGCGAGAGGTGTACAGCGTCTGAATAAGAAACATGCCAACTTTCTCTTTTATTTCTTCACTGTAAAAAATGGATATGTATCTACATTGATAATAATGTAAATATACATGGACTATACCCTAGTGCCGAAATAATGTGGAGTGATTCATACATAATATCACACCACCATCACAATTGAACGGTCTGCCTATTTGCAATGGAGCACAGAATTTCTTCAAATTTGTGTACGCTCTATAGAAATGGTGGGCAGAACTCATTAGTAACCGGGTCTACCGCTCTCATTGGCGAGTTTTAGTCGGTTCTAAATTAAATTAAATTTAATTTGGTCAAAGGTAAAGACGCGGGATATCATGCATGTATGTTTTGGCGCGACAGTGGCGTTTCATTTTGTCTTATGTATGCTACTGGATAGGGCTGGAACCTTTGATGTAACTGTAACACTCGGAGTAGTTTCCACAAACACCAAAACACTTTCACTTCGCTCGACTCGCGTTTCGCCAACCAAGTTGGCATCATCCGGAGACGATTAAAACTAATCTTAAATTACAAAATCTACCATATTTATACTATTTTTCCGGTGACGTCACTAATGATATCACCGTGAAAATTTACGCGTGACTAATCACGCTGCAATGATCGGTTGCTAAGCAACGCGTAAAGCGGGCTACGGTATGATATCACCGTCAAATTTACGCATGACTAATCACGCTTCAATCATCGGTTGCTAAGCAACGCGTAAAGCGGGCTATACGGGATAGGTCCCTTGTCGCTATTCATACTACTATTACATTTTACAATTTCTATGCTCTCAAATGCATCCAACTGTCTATTATTGGTCATATTTCTAACTAATCTTAAATTACTAATATCTATTCTATTATTGTTGTCAAAAGCATGTTGTGCAACACTAGACTTATCTGTTCTTCCATATTTTAGATGAGCCATATGCTCTTTAAATCTGGTGTTAATTGATCGTCTCCAACATATTTTCGATCACAATCATTTCAACTAATTTCGTAAATCCCAGACCTTTCATTTGGAACAATTTTATCCTTTGGATTGTCTAAAAGTTGTTGTAATTTGTTGCTCGACGAATGAATCGCTGTTATACCCACGTTTTTGAAAACCTTACTCAAACCACGAGTAAACCGGGGTTCGTACGGGATGGATACATATTTTGGAGCCTCTATATCCTTTTGAAAGGTCGTAGAATTACGAAGTGTGTCCTTAAATTTACGCTTCCTAATTAGTTTTTCAACTATATCTCTAGGATAACCATTACTCACAGCTATATCTTTAATTAATACTTTTTCTTTTTCAAACCTCTCATTACTGAGAGGGAAACTTAGTAAACGATGGACAAGAAAATTAAAACTTGCCATTTTATGTTGATAGCAGTGGTGAGAGTCATTAGGGATATATCTGATCGTACTGGTATCTTTTCTATATATATCAAATTCTAACCTATGGTCACTATTTTTAATTACTAATACTTCTAAAAATGGAAGTTTTCCATTATTTCCTAGTTCATATGTAAACTTTACAGAAGTGAAAGGACTATTTAATTTGGAAATTAAGTTTTCTACATCCGCAATCTTAGTGTCAAACACGGCAAAAATGTCATCCACATACCTAAGCCAAATCCTAGGAAAATACTCGAATTCTTCTTTTGCTTCAGTTTCAAATCGACTCATGAAGACATTAGCAATGAAAGGCGATAAACAGTTACCCATTGCGGTTCCTTCATGTTGTTCATAAAACTTGTCATTGAAACGGAAGCAATTTTGTTTCATACAAAGTTTTGTAAGGTTTATATATTCTTCTATTACTTCTTTTCTATAGTTGTTTAATTCGAGTAAATCCACAAGATAGTCCAAGGTCTGTGGAATTGGTACACTAGGAAATAATGAACAAACATCAAAGGAAATCAAAATTTCATCCTCTTGCAATTGAATATTCTTGACCTTATCAATGAAATCATTCGAATTTTTAACTGAAAAACTAGGCTGTGTATTTAAAAAAAAAAAATTCTTCACAAAATAAAAAATTTAAAAAATTGACTACTAATGTACCAAAAAATGTTCCTCGGAAGGTCGTTAACATTGTGGAAAATCACTCGTCACACGCTTTTGATAAAGAAGAACTTGACCTTCTAAACAAGGGTTTAAACTTTGCTGTAGCTCCTATGAGATTTTGGATGATGTCGTGGCAGAGATTGAAAGTTGAATTCAATATCTGCCTGAGTCATCCAAGGGTCTCGTCAGAGTGGCTTGCAGGAATCAAATTTCTAAAAATATAATAAATAACGTAGACAATAGAAAGTCATGCTCAAAGAATCCTAGAAAGACTATCAAAAGATTGCGCGAAAAAGACTGTTTTTATTTAAAAGCAGATAAAGGTAATAAGGTTGTCATTTTAGATAAAGCGGACTATTATGAACGGGTAAACAACCTAATTAGTAATGGTCCTTATAAAGAACTTACTAGAAACCCTTTACCAAGAATGACCACTGAAATAAAAAATGTCCTCAAATCATGTAACAACCTTATTACTCCACCTGTTAAGAATGGGTTACGTGTGTCTAACCCTACTGTACCTAGATTGTATTGTCTACCAAAAATTCATAAGCCAGGGAAGTCGGTGCGTCCAATAGTATCGTCTATTGGATCCGACTTACCACTTATCAAAATGGTTGACTAAGGAATTTGAAAGTTTGCCCATTACACAGCCTAGTTTTTCAGTTAAAAATTCGAATGATTTCATTGATAAGGTCAAGAATATTCAATTGCAAGAGGGTGAAATTTTGATTTCCTTTGATGTTTGTTCATTATTTCCTAGTGTACCAATTCCACAGACCTTGGACTATCTTGAGGATTTACTCGAATTAAACAACTATAGAAAAGAAGTAATAGAAGAATATATAAACCTTACAAAACTTTGTATGAAACAAAATATAATTGAGTGTTATACGCTAGTGTTTTTATGCGATGGAAGCGACGAATGCGAGTAGTAGTGGTTCTAAAACCAATAATTCCAATCGTAAGCGACCGAATTTGAGAGGAGGAGAACTGAAAATGATCAAAAATGCCTCCTCTAAAATGATACGCCAATGAAAATTCGTTTCCTTCGCACTTACTAGTCTTCTGCAGAATTTCAGTAATGATTAAGTAAGGTCACATTTAGCAGAGGAATTTTACAAACTCTGATTCAGAATTTACTGTAATCCGTTGCAAATATGTAAAATTCCCAAAAAAATTTATTCTGTATTATAATAGTTTTCTTTTCCGTCCGAAACCGGGAAAGTAACTTTTTTAAAGTTTAAAGTTTGTAAAGTTTCGCTAAACATTTTTCATCCTTCGTTTAAGCTGGGGCGTGTCACACTTAAGTAGATAGATGGTTTTGGAGAATAATTGAAAATTCTAGATTTCCTATCTTGTAGCGGATTAGCTTAAAACGCAAAAACAAAAGCTTATAGAATCTCGGGTATACGAGTCAAGATATCAAAGTCAAAGGTCCAAAAAAAAACTACAACTCAACGACTTTTCTAATGACTCCAAATGTCATTTAGAGCAAAGAGACTGAGATATTTAAAAAAAAGGTTTTGCGACTTTTGACTTGAATATCTTAATTCGCGAACACAAGATTCTCTAAGACTTTTGAGCCAATTTATAGAATATCAGAAGATTTATACAAGTTTATGGCTCATTATATTTTATTCCGAGGTTTACCTTTTTTTGACTCGAGCCCATCCTTATCTATCCTTCCATGAAACATTTTTATTGACTACCGACACAAGTGTTTACGCTAATGGGCCGTACATTCAAAAGGATCCATAGGAAAACATCTTCCTATCGCTAATGCTTCTCGAGCACTTTGTAGTACTGAATCCAAGTACAGTAACATAGAACACGAACTACTAGATATAGTTTGGGCAGTGGGACTCTTCAGACCGTACATTAGTAGAAATTTTCATAGACCATTATATAAATGACCCGGAGGCCCAAGAAGCCGTTTAGCTCGCTGGCGTTTGGAACTAGAAGAATACAATTTGAAATCTTATACAAACCTGGTCAAATTAACAAAAATGCTGACACCCCATCTAGACTTTAAATCAACCATTTTCAAAATTATTGCATATGTCAGGCGAAGAAGAAAGGGTAATAGCCACCAAATGTACATCACTATAATAAGTGTTCGTAAATCACACGAGTAATCACACTATCATAAGTGATGGTACCTTATTTCTAAGAAGTTTTCATGTCTGTTTTTGAAATTAATGTATACGCGCCAATATCCTTGGCTATAGATGTGACCTCGATAAGAGGGGGCCGAGCGGTACCATCGCTCTTTACCCCTAATATCTATGTAGGCCGAGACCGCCTCGTAAGGGGTAAGCCGCGCGTTTCACGTGACCCTCCCCACAAATGTGATCAGTGTCACGCGAAGTTACGCAGCCTCCCCCGGTCCTGGCTGATGGGCCCCACCGGCAGAGCCTTGCTTCTGGCGCTCTTGACTTTCTTCGCCGGTGTGTATTACCCCCGGGGGTGTCATGTCGGGTGTTTGAGGAGTCCTTCCTGCCTCTCGTCGGGCTTACTAGAGCCCGGCTGCGCGACATTCGGGTTGATATGGAGGATGAGCATTGTAGCTCAGGATGACGGAGCTAGAGAGCTGATCAGCGATCAGCTCGCTGGCTCAGTCAGGTAAGGCAAGGATGTGTGGTTTGGCAAGGCAGTCGGCCTCGCCATCCACTGGATTGGGCTGTTTTAGTGTCTTCTCGATCCGTTTTCTTTGGTCCTGTTCTTTTCTTCGGTGTCGTCTGCTTCTTCTCGCATCAGTCGTGCTGAAACATAAGATTGTGATTATATACTCACCCGTTGTCCAGGATTTGGGTCTTTGGCCGTTTGTGAGGTCCTGCTTCCTCTGGATCGTAGTCCGTGGCCAGCCGGATTAGCGGATTCCCGTGGTCCTCTGCGATGACGTAGAGCTTCTTGGCGTGGTCCTCGATCATCTCGGTGGCCATTAATGTATAAACTTCAACTGCAGCTAATCGCCCTTTTATATGTGAGAGTAGCACCTTTTTAGTTAGAAAATGGTCTAAGCTCTTTTAATACATAGTACGTTCTGTTCTCTTAATTATATTAATTAAATATTTAGACGATTTGTTCATTAGAACGTTTCTTATGTAATAATGTATAAGTGACTGCTAAATTTATGAAAAGGCAAACAAGCTCGGAATGGGATCAGTTACGTTAATTAGTTCTGTAAATATTAATTAAGAAATTTGCCTACTTTAATCTCTCCCCTAATTTCAGTTTTATTTGCGTTCTTTATTTCCCGTCTGAAAGTATGCTGAAATATTTCCCGTTGTACTGTAGTACAATTGTGCCAGCAACGCAATGGAGAGGAGGAATAAAAATTACAAAATAGCCACATTCAGCAAATGGCCACATTCTCTTATTTTTAAACTCTTTTTATTGACCCGCTCACAGGCTCTTGTGCCATAACGCTTATACATTGTTTATGACAAATTTTGGAAATTGGCATTCTGTAAGATACTGTTATTACCTACCGATTGTCATAAGTTTCATTCTGATCGGTACTCTGTGACAGGCGTTACAAAATTTTAGTGTTGCAATAGATCGCCATATTAAATTTTTTCCATCGAACGCAGCGTATATTTTGTTAAGCATTCTAATGGCTATGTAAGACTCCAATTTCAATGAATTCAGAATAATTTTTCCTATATTTAATCGTATTGTTATTATTTCACATTTTTTAACTTTGGCACTAATGGCCAGTTCCATAATCGACGTAAAGCTTCCTTTCATATTAAAAGTCTCCTTTAAGTTCTAAAGCGTGTTCCATAATCGAATTTTAAAGACACTTTTACTAAAAAGCTTCCTTTTTGCTAAAGTTTCGATTTTGGCGCTTTTGAGGGGAAAAAGTCGACTTTATTGTAAACTTAAAAACTTAACCTATAAAATTATTTTTTACTGTCAGCAAAATCTGTCAGTACTTAATAGTGGTCGTTAGGGCTAGGTGGGTTTGAAATACAATCTATCGTTTACTGAATTCCAGTTCAAGTTCTTCCTGAGAGAGTGAGGAAGAAGACATAACGGTGTTAAGAAGAGAAATAATATATAGGAAACGACTGCAATGTTTTCATCAAAACGACGCGACGACAGAATTTTTCCATCGTTTTTGATATCACCCCCCCCCCCGCCTTGTCCTCAAATAAAAATAAAACTTTATCATACTATCATATAATTGACAAAAATCCCTTCTCCGCATTTGTTACTTTATTGGTCACTTTATTTTCGATAACTTTTCTCTGCAAATATATGGCATTCAGTAATTTAATCTCATCCTCTTTCAATAAAGTGGCTTTTTTACGGATTTTGTTCCACGTAACGTTGACTCATTATTTATTATATATACCAACACTTTAATAACAGGATAAAAATATACATGAAGCATGAGTGGCAAAATGAGTGACAATTTTACCTCTCGACTAACTTCACATGTAACTTTCAGGCCCGCAAACACTATAAATATTCACAAATTGACTCTTTTCCTAACGGGAGATGCATTTCACTTTATGGAACAGAACCGACTTTACAGAGAATTAAAAGTCTACTTTTTCTAAAAGTTCACTTTTCGAAAAGGGTTTGGGTTTGTTCATATTTATGGAACTGGCTGTAAGTATCGCAGTGAAAAAAGTTGTGCAATTTTTCTAAATGCATAATCCTTACGTAAAATCATTCGCAACAACTTTTGTCCGAAACGAACACATTTTTCTCCTTAAATTTAAGTAAAAAATTGTCGAAATTGAATACATGTCGCCTTTCGCCTGGATGTTTTCGCTTAACAGGGGCGCTATTCTCGACCCTTCGAATAGTGACAACGTTATTAGAAAATGGCGTCATGCGAACAATATTTCCATATTGGCGATTCTAGAGCACTCGTATTTCATCGAATGCGATCTATTTACATCGAATGATATGCGAGCGGAAAATTAACATCGAATCGGTAGAATACGAATTAACTATGACCTTTTGAGCAATTGATTGGAGCTTATTCTGATTTGAGCAATCGTCACGAATTTCTTTAAATTTAATAATACAAAGATCCGGAGAAAATAAATGGGCTTTCAATGAATGGGCCCCCTCCTGTATGTATCATGGATCTTTTATTTTTGCTTATTTTTTATTTACTTCTGCTCCGTAGATCTTGCCAAGTCTAAAGCAGAATATTAACTTACATATTAGACAATCGTTAGCTGCGCTTACATTATTCCGTACCTTTCTCCAACTTTTCCAATATTTCATTGCTCCGGGATAGTATATTAATGTATTTGCTATCTCACACCATATTATTTGAGCGTCTTTAAAAGTGAAATTGGCACTGAATTTTCCGCTAATGACGTTTTTGTTTTTATGTAGATATTCTACCAACAAATTTTTTCGCGCTTTGGATGGGTTTGGGCCCTTCTTTGTAGCCATTTTATACTATTTTAATAATATCAATAACATATATCAAATTGTAAAATATAACGAATTAATTTATTACCTACGTCAAATTAATGTCAAATGATCAGTTTTGCGCGCGCTTGACGATGTTGCCAAGTGTGCTGTTCGATCGATTCGAAGAGCTTTACGATGTATGGCCAAGAATTAAGATTTTAAAAGTCATTCGCAAATCAACTGTTCGTACATATTCTTGAACGTGTTTATACAACGGAAGTTGAGAATAGCGCCCCAGGGCTGCAATTTTTGACCGCTCGTTTTTTAAAAACACTTCGCGAATTATCATGAAATGCAATTTTTCACTCTTCGAGTTTAAACGAATACGCGTATTGTCACTCGTTTTTCCTCGATTGGTCGTTTAGTGATGGTTGTGTGTATTATAGGTTATGTCTACAGTGAAGTGTCACAAATTTTCTAATATTTCTCAGTAGTTGCAAAGTGGAAATGGATGAATTAATACATGTTAATCGAATTGCCAATTTGGTTTCTCTTCATGAATTCAACCATTAATTTTTTTGTTTCTCTGACATATTAATACCCTTTTCGGCTGTTTACGTACAACTTTTTACTAACATTAAAGCAGTTAAATTTGTAATATTTTGTTAAATTTTGAGCAACATCGCCGGACCCGCGACATTAAAAAAATAATTTTTAATATCATCTGGAATGGATCAATGCTAATGTATATTATTATAATTATTATTAATATGAATATTATTTCCTGTGAAATTGTTGAGATTGATGGTACACAGATTAAAGTCATCGTTTGAAAAGTGTATTCCTAAAAATGTTAACATTAAAATTTGTATTAGGCCGTTTAGGAACGTAAAGATATATTAAAATCTGGATATCGAACCTAATATCTTTCCCTTAAATCATATTATAATAAGTTAAAAATAGAGCATAGAGCCCAAACGCGAGACAGAAATATATCAAGAGATAATTCATATGTACAAAGGGGTGAAACAAAAGAAAATGCAATTTAGTGCAACCTGTTTCAAAGGCAAACAATTCGATAATTATTCGCTCGGTCATCGGTCAGCGCCGCAACTAGGTATAACCCAAACCGCAATTTCCAGGCAAGATAAGCATAATTATTATAGATTCAGCATGTGCCTGCTCGATCTGCTATGCATACACAGATATTCGACAACCTCGCCAATAATTAATTACACATAGTTTTATCTGCGTTTACACTATGGTGAACCCCGTTTTTTACGCGATCGGCAATGCTGGGATTGGGAACGATAAAGTTCATTTTGCGGTCTGTTTAACATTGTTTGTTAGTAGCTATGCACAAATGTAGACATTTAATCGGTTTTTACTGGTTCCCCATGGACCTATCACTTTATCTATCACCCTCTAAAACACTCGCGAACAACCACCTAAAAAAAATATTCTTATGTAAATCGACCTAGCGGATCCGATTTTG
>CAXKVY010015057.1:0-2500 GCA_964058915.1 Tetropium fuscum
GTTGGAGTATTGGTATTTTAAATTCAAGTATGAATGATCAATGAAATAAATCGTATACTGCTCTGAAGATCCTCAAGAAAGGTGAAAGAACTTGTACAACTTCTAAGTGGTTCGTTTTCGTGTGTATAGTGGTTCATTTCCGTATGTGTGTCCAGATATAGCACTGGTAAGTGTGTTTTCTTTCTTATTCGTCTATTTGCTTATTTCTATGTAATGAAATGCTACAAACCCAAGATTACTTTTCACAATATATATATATATATATATATATATATATATATATATATATATATATATATATATATATATATATATATATATATATATATATATATATATATATATATATATATATATATATATATATATCTGGACCCAATTATAAAGTGAACGCGAACGATGTCGCGGGTAAAAGCTAGTATTTATATATTCTGTATTTTAAATAATTATGGAGTGGACGGAGGAATTGTGATTAACAATAATTAAGTAATTTAGACAACATACCATATTGTGGGACCTGATAGATAAATATTTTAAAATAGCAAATCAAATATGTATCGAAATATATTGCAAAAGATTCATTGAAAAACGAAGTTGAAATTAAACATCATTTCAAGTAATTTATGTCCAACTAACACTAATTCAAATTAATTTTTCGATGCGCTTTCCGATCTGTTCCAACACCAAATGTCAACGTTCACATGTGCCTTGTATTGTTTGGTTGGGGTTTGATTTTGTTCTGGACACACCTTAAGTCTTGTAGCCCCGGATATCTATTCTCATTTTCTCGTAATATTGTCAATATTTATCAGGATGATAGATTCCTTGTCATTCATTAAAAACTACACGAAAACGTCGTCAGATATTCATCTAGCAGATAAGATTAATCTCTAATTAAGACTGTTCGCAACCATTCATCCCATTGCTATCTGCACTGTGTTAATGATTCTTCTAGAATTTAAATGTTTTAACAATTATTTCATAATTCCAATTTTTACCTTACATCGTTTACTGAAAAAATTTCTTCATAAATCATATCCTCTCTCATTTTCTTAAATGATTCAACACTGCATGTTTTTATTAACTATTATAACACTGCATATTTTAATGACTTTTTAACATATTGCATAAAAGATAACATATTAGGCCTAGATAATAATATATTTTAATATGATAACAAACATATTATGTTATGGGCTTTGAGAAAATATTGACCAAGATGACCTCCGACTTTGGTATGTTTGCCATCATTAAAAAGCCTCAAATTTCCGAATGAATTTTTTTTTTTAACCGATTTGGCATAAAAAAGTGTTTTGACAAACAGTTTCTTAAAAATGCTATTAGCCGTAAACTAGCAAATATTTTCCAACCAAACTACCTATCTTATTTGGAACATTGGTAATAAAATTATTTCCCCTAAATTTATTATCATCTTTAAAATAATTTGTTGGTGGGCCATCTAGTTTACGCTTGGTAGAGGTGGCCATCTTAAATATAGAATTTTTCTTTATTTGATTACTGATTTCGACAGACGAATATCACGAAATTTGTTCTGTTTTATTAACAGGCCAAATTTTTATAAAAAATTATTCATGTTTGTTTGATTCATGATCAATTGATTCATGATGATCATTCATCTGACATTTTGGGTTTTATTTTAGCATTTTTTGGATATCTTACCGTGTTTGGGTAATTTTATTGGGTGTGCGTTGTGATTATAAATAGAGGATATAGGATGTAAACCAAAACATCTGTGATAGTGATAGGTTAAATAAAAATAGTTAAGCTTCTGAAAAACATAAGAGAACTGAAGATCCTATGATGTCAATTTAATTCGGTTTCCTTGGCTTACCAAGAGTTAAATGTCATATAGTAATGAACTTTGTTATCCTGTGGAAATATGTATGTTAATTCTTGTTAAGATTATTAATATGATGCTTTTAAGATGTAAATTTTATTAATCCACTTCATACAATTAAAACATGCAGTGTTATAAAAATATGTCAACATCAATAAAAAAGGAAATATTAAGAAATTTTGAGACTGTTGTGTTATGTGATTGTTGTTGTGGTTTGCTATAAATGTTATTGCTATCCACAGATATATTTTCAAAACAAATATTGAAAAAAGCCACAATCTGTATAAGGAATAAAAAAAATTACAAATGAATTTTGAAGGAATCCATGCCAGTAAAATTCATGAAGACATGCAAAAATAAATTATGCACACAATCACAATTTTGCAAAAAAGCTACAACAAAAAAGGAAAAATTAAGATAAATTTTAAGTTTATTTTTGGTAATTCTATATATTATAAACCAAATTATATAATTTGGTATTAATTTGGTTTATACTATAATTATATAGTATAAACCAAATAATAATCTATCGTACGAAGCAGATGGAATTAGAGTGAGTGAGGAGGTATAACATGTGAATACTACTAAAAGCAATTCACATTACTACTATTAGATTATTATTAATATTATTATACTGATATA
>CAXKVY010015057.1:5000-11449 GCA_964058915.1 Tetropium fuscum
AACCAGAAATATAACATTTAGGATTATCAGTTCTACACTCTTTATGCACCTACTTTCGGGATACGGTGAACCGAAACCAAGTTTAATTTTTGCCGTATTCATTACAGAATATGCTAATTTCTTCATCAGAACTCTTTTGATCTTTGAACCCATCAGCAACAAACTCAACTTCAGCCATGGTGTACGCGGAGGACTTCCTAAATACTTTATTTTTAATTTTTAATACATTATTCTTTAGGTGACAACCAAAATGGCCATCCAGGACCTTATTTCCCCATTGTGTATGTAATTGCAAACATTACAAAAATATAACCTTCAAAAATAATTAAAACAATGAAATACATACAACAGCATGTTACAATATGCTCTTATTAAGTACCTACAAGTAATTATATTTCAATATATCTAACTGAATTATTTTTATATTCAGTTTTATTTATGATTACACTCGCTTTCGGAAATAAATGAGAATAATAGCCGCAGTTAAAGTAAAAGCCGCTGTCTTCGTCATGGTCAATATTGGTCACTCCCATTTATTTCCGAAACTGAGTATAAGCATATATTAAAAGACATAAAAAAATATAACAAACAAAACTTGTCAAACTGTAACTGATAGTTGACACAACAGCGCTCGTCTACTTACTGTTTGAATTTGTCTAATCAAGTTGGCAGCTTTGCATACAAACGGAATTAAGCGACCAGTTTATAAGATAGTGAGGATGCCCTCATAGCTCCACCCCCCTCCCCCTATATATATATCAGTCGGAGACGAAAGCTCATTATGTGTTTCGACCAATTTGCTCATCCTCGGCTGAACTCTTGATCTCAACACATACTGTTTGCCTTCTACTCCTAATAACATAATGTAATAACTAGCTTGTAAGCATTTTTTTTCTTTCTTTAGTTGCGGAGGACCCATGGACGCCAAGTCCCCTCTGCCCATACCCTTCAGAGAACCTTACGCGTGCCCCATATGAAGGAGATTGCACCAAATACTGGGAATGTTACGAGGGTGCAAGATATATAATGACCTGTCCTTCAGGACTCGAATTTAATGCAGAGACATCTAAATGTGATACTCCTGAAGACGCTAACTGCGATGCAGGTAACTTCGCAGAATAATGTCTATTTCCATTTCGGAATGACACCTACTGTCTCAAAAATAAAATAGATAACTATTTGTTATATAAGTTACGAAATGTGACTTTTGTGATTTTGGAAAGTGATTTTTTTTATCGAGGCGCCAGGCCAGATTAAATAATACGCAATATGCGAAAAGTCACTTTTCTTACGAGTTGCACACATGATTTTTTAAGACTATTTATCATAATTTTTTATTGATAATTGTGAATTTCGAAAATATGAGTCAAGAGTCCTGAGAGAATGTTAATATAGAAACGAGTTTGTTTCTTAGGTTTCTTATCGTTAATAGTACTATGTGAGTTATTTATGAAAAATGTCCAAATCTTCTACTTCTAACGATGATATGGATGATGATGCAAAAGAATCAGCAAAAATGGCGATTCAATCAATATTACCTATACATTCCTAAGATAAATATGAATAAGCGTATCTCTTCCTTTAAGATGAGTCATCGACAGTAACTGTTATTGCTGAGGCAGTTCTATCAGCCTATTTTGAACAAAAATCCACAGTGCTACAGAGTTCCAAGCTGTGGAGTCTTTACTCAATGATAAGAATAACATTCAGTGAAAAAGAATATTGACCTAAAGAAATTTTCATATATAATAGCTTTTATAAAACCTAAATTGGTAGGACATAGATCCATGAAGTCGAGTGTTTTAAGAAAATCAGAAGTTGGGAAATCTTTAAAGAATATGATAAAACCTACCTGATGATGAAGGTAAACTGTAAACTTCTCTCCAAATATTGAAATTATTTTTTATTTTGGATAGTTTTGATTGTTGGTATCACTGTATCATGCCATCGAGAAGAAGAACAAACATTTCTTCAGATTGAACATATAAAAGAAATGGGAGAATATATATTAATAGAGGTCCCCAACCCAAAGACGAGATGTGAGAAAAGAATATTATTACGCCAAGAAGACATATAGACCAAGGAATAAGTAGTTGAAAGTGTTCAAGTAGTAATTTATCATTGTAAACAGTTGTGATTTGTTGTGTTTGGAAGTTAATAAGTATGTTTGGATTCTGGACAGTACTTACTTATTTTACGAAATCAGTGGCGTAGCAATATACTATTTCTAGCGGGAACATCGAAGGAGTCGAAATGTTTCGAAAATATTCCTCTCTTCATCCGTAACCAATTTAACGTTCAAGATTCTTCCAGGCATATAGAAATGTAAAATGTACACGACAATAAATGTTTTGTTATAAATTCTATAGGTGGTTTCAGTTTAAAAAAATTAAGATATTTCGGAATTGCCGAATGCTGGGAATTAGGCCGGCCACTATTTTTGGAGAACATCTGCCATGATACTGACTGATACAAGAGCAGACATCACCACTCTTAAAAGGCATGGTGGATGGAAAACATCGAACGTGGCACAAGGCTGTATAGAGGATTCCGTTCAATAAAAACTTGAAGCAGGCTCGAAAATATTGAGCCTAAGAGAAATAAATCAATATACGAGTAAATACAAATTCGGCCTCTACTTCATCAAAGAGGTACATGCACTGGACTTTCCATGAGCAATTGTTAAAAGTTATAGTAAAAATTTATAATAATGATAAGAAATGAATAGTTAGTACAAAAATTTTGATGTATTTTTTGCTTGCGGGAAAAAAATTCCCGCACTAGTTAGGAAAACTTGAATTTTTCCCAACTCAAATTTGTTACTAAATGTAAAACTTTTTAAAACTCTAATAAAAAAAATGTATAGTACCTAACATATTGAATCATTATGTGGCCAAATTTTGATACAATGTGTTTTTGATAATAGTTACATATTATTACACGTTTTACCAGACTAGTGTTGATGCTGTCTCATGAAATAAATGTTGTGTGTTAACGTTCTATTCAATTCAAAATTTGTATCTCGAGTTTTTAGTGCTAGCAAATCAGGGATTATTTTGTAAAAATAAATATTAAAGTTGGGTAATCCAATATAACATACGTTTTCGTCATTAACTGCCCGAATCTGTGAATATTATCCTATAGAATGTTTAACATTTCATAACTTCTTAATTTTTATAGAAATAATCTGTTGCTAGTATATTTGTTCAAATGCCTGTAAGCATTCTTGACGTATACACTTAAAGCTAATACCTAGTTATATCGGTTTTTTACAGACGCAACAGTAATCTATCCAACATACCCACACACTCAAGGCCCGGATGTAACTGGTGGTGGTAAGTTAATTTATACTAAAATACTTATTACGTAATATATTGCTTGTTGCTGATACACCAAACTACTTGGGATCTGCTCATAACAGTTGGTCTTTTAGTACCTATTAATGCTTTGTTTTCAGTTACTGCTTCTCCTGATCCGCTGTGCCCTTATCCATCGGAGGTGGTCACTTATTATCCATATCCCTATAACTGTTCTCAGTTTTATGAGTGCTTCGAAGGGGTCAAATCTTTATTGAGTTGTCCAGCCAACCTGTACTGGAATGTTCTAGCGAATTATTGTGATTACCTTGAAAATGTTGACTGCTCTAGAAGTAAGTGGAAGCTATTTTATATACTCACGATGGATTAGTTTGACGCCTTGATGTCAAGAACTCATTTACAATGTCTAATGATGATGTAAATGATATAATGATAAAGTGATGTCTTTAACTGATATGTACCTATTCTTTGAATCGCCATGTTTGTGATTCCTTTTTTATTTTCACATGTTTCGATATTTTGGACCATTGTATATTTTTGTGTTGGCAGTTTCTTAGGTTTATCATCTGGATATATAATCTAGGAATATAAAACTGCAAAAATGACATTTGATATTAATTAAGGACACAATTCAAATAGGCTATTGATTATGTCCTAAAAAAACAGGGCAATAATGAACGAAGGCGTTCATGGGTTTTTATTACAGGAACCGGACAATGGGTCATTTAGGCAGAAAAAACCGCGGAGCGCTATTAAATTAGAGTGTGGAAATTGGGGTGAATATGCACTATTTTCAGCTTATTCAATATATCTCGCAAGCGAAGCAAGTAGAGAATTATATAGATAATAGATAATAGAGAATTGAATTTCCCATCGAAATGGAAACAAAAATTATGCCGAAAATGTTGAAGACACAACGGAAGAGTAAAAATTTCGGTTTGTTCTTTTTTTGCTATTTTGCCTATAACTTTTTTTTGGGTCGGAGATAGGTATAGGCATTGCTTTATGGAAAAAAGTAGAAAAATTTTCCTTCAAAATCCTGGGTCGACAATTTTTTTTGGATTGACCGAAACATGGCCCCTCGAACATAGCTTTTTTTTCGATTTTTATCCCTCATACATATGTTGTTTTCATTCTCATTTTTAGTTTGGGTTCCGATGATGTTGTGGTTGTCAATTCGGAAACACTATTTAGAAGATTGCTTCTATGCAAGCCTTGTAATGCAAAATTCGAAAAGTATTTCAGCTTTAAATTAGCACCGTATCTAACAGCAATTTTTGACGGGTTCGATATTAGGGAAAATAAAAAATCAATTTCTCAATCTTCTATCAATAATATTCATCACGTTATTGATGGTGGATATTTGTTGCAAATAAATATCGTATAGAATGCTATCGAGACATTTGCAGCAAGAAGTACGAAATTTATTAACATTTGCAAACTTTTTACAAATATTGCACTGTAGTTTTTGACGGTTATCTTAGTGGTTCAAATATTGATACGAAGAGTGCAGAAAGGCTGCGTCGAACTCATTAAATTGGCCCAGGAGTTCAAATTAAAGATAATTTTGATAAATGATATTGATAAAAGGGCAGCCAAAGTAGGTAACATATATTATGCATATATTATGCATATATTATTATTATACAATGTAACATGTGTACAATGTGAATGCAGCAGATAGAATTCACCCAGGAAAGACTGGTCAATATGACGATCTGTAAAAACATTAATTTAGGTAAATATTAAATCAATAAAATATATGTTACATTCTTCTGTTTGTAATTTAATACTTCCTGGATTTCCGTCAATATTTAATCCCGGAAAGGACAGAAAGTTGTACTGCAGTCCCTGTCATAAGGGAGTGAAGTTATTACTTCAGTCACGGAATCGTGCCTTTTTCGCATTTGTAAGCTTCCCCATGGTTTAAAATTATAAAATAGAAATAAATTTAAGAGGAAGTCGATTTCGACATATCAAATTCATAAATACACAGGCAGATATCTACACATTACTTGAAAAATTCATAGCCACAATTACATAAAGTAAGAAAAATAACATATAGTTTTTTCATTACATCCATAATTAATATCAAATGTCATCTTACAGTATTATCTTCCTCATACATCCACCAATAAATTGGAAAAGTATTACGCCTGAGGCGCAAAGTCTTTACCATAAATGTAATTCTAATATTTCAATTACCTACATGGTACCATCATCCCGGAAAAAATAAGTAACTAGATAAATAAGTAAGAAGCTAACCAAGTAATTCGTTAATATTTTCGACATTAATGAAATTATATTAATGGTTTTATTAGTAGTCTGAGCAGTAGCGCAGTTCTTCTGGCCAGATTTCTTCAATTGGCAAAAACTAACACGCACTAAGTGTCTTTCTAAGTGGTCCTATATCAATAGCAGGCACAGATTTACTCAGTGAACATAATTTTTTTTAGTAGAAATGGCCATGTGCTGTAAAGTTTAAATTACACGATTATGCTTTATCGTTTGGTATAACAGAATGTACGCATGGGCTGAAGAACTTATTTCGATTTATAATTAGAAAACAATGTACAAACTGTAACTTAACTTTTGGGAAATTTGTTCCTTTTGTACCACTTCAAATTGCTTCGCAATTACTTGTTGAATTATGCCACGCTCCTATCTTTCCTTTGCACCAAGACTGATATCACTAGATTGCGTCTATCTGCTTTTACCAACACTATAATTTACGTTTTAGACAATGCCAGTACAACACCTAGACCTACTACATCACCAGGTGAAACAACGACAAAATTGACAACAACTACAACAGGTAATTATCAGTTTAGTTTTCATTCACTAAGCTATATATTCTAGTCTTTTATCTATTCTTTTATCTATTTGATTTCTTCTCTAAGCCAGCACCAGATACTATTCGGACAGCCGGTTTTTGTAGCCGAAATATTTTGTCGGCGTAACAGGTTGGGAAGTATATTATAAAATTAATCATTGACGTAAACAAGGAATAGAAGTGGCCCCAAGACTGAGTCTTGAGGAACTCCAAGGTAAACTGAAATGCAGTGACAGTGTGGTCTTTATATATACTATTTGTTTTCTATTAGATGATTTAAAAAGTAACATTAAAGGACA
>CAXKVY010015058.1:0-26644 GCA_964058915.1 Tetropium fuscum
CAACGTGAATAATGTGAATAATAATGAATTTTATTTGAAAAACGGTGTACGTTTTAATTCCAAAACCAGCTGCCAAAAATAGACATATTACGACAAGTATTGAGCTCAAAATTTGAAAATTATTTAATTTACTGATTTGAACATAGCCCCATATAGTATAAAAGACTCTTAACCAAATTGGATGTTCTGGTTGATTAAAAATCCTACCAAAAAAATAATCATAATGATAATTACAATGTGCATAACATTTTATCTGCGATTATTGCAATCTATACTTATATTGTGGGTATTAAAAAAAATCAAATTAATGCACTGATATCGTAAAATCCAAGTGGGCTGGCTGTTAGCTGGAGGGTTAGTTTTCAATATGCCCTAACTTTAGTGAACCGCCTCCAAAATGGGGAAAGTTTCTTGCAGTATTACCATCATTTGCATCGAACGCAATAAAACTTTATCACGCTAATCTCACACCGGAAGTTAATATTAGTATTTTCGCCGTGGGCGTCGCGTCGTGGCTATTTTCTGAGGGTTGAACGAGTCTTCTCGTCTCAACCGAAAAAGTTGCTTGATCATAAAACATATACCTAGAGGTTCATTGCTCCTTAAGTGAAACACATTGTCACTTTAGATTTCTATTAGTTATGTTATTGCACAAAAGTTACAAAATATACATCGTTTTTACAAAACACTACAATTAAAAAATATAAATAATCTCAGTACAAAAGAATTACAGACCTAACTATACAGACTAAACCTAATTGCCTTAGATGTACGATGATTCGCGTATTTGGGGGAATGATTTATGCTTATGTACAACAAATGATGGGGAAGGTCACTGATAGCTTCGACGCCGCGTATTTGCATTTCATGTCTATCTGCGTCACTACACTCACTGTGTCCGATTTTAGAAATTAACTAGCCCACGTAGGGGTATCCTGCCGGGAATGGCGCAGGGAAATACCCTGGATAAGCAGCTGCTGTTGGTGCTACTGCTACCGATGTGGTCATATACGTCGTTACCATAGTCGGCACTACTGTCGTAGAGAATACTGTGGTGTACGCTGTCTTAGCTCCGAAGGTCAACTTGAGTATTTTGCTGTTAGTTTGTGTGACTATAGTATTTTGTACTACAGGGGAGGTAGTCACGGAAAACTGCTGCTGTTGCTGTGGAAGGAACGGGTTGATTTGAGGAATCTGAGGCAGTTGGGGAATCTGAGGTACTACAGGGGGGAGAGGTAAGGCAGGTGCTAAGGTGCTTGTACCAAACTCGTAGTCAGTCTTCGTGAAAGTACCTTTAATCTTAGATATAGTGCTGAGGATTGTATTCTGGCCTTGAGTTACCGGCAAAACGAATGTTTCGTAGACAGTTTCAACTTTAACCACCGGTTTAGACGTAGTGATGACTTGGCCTTGCGCGGCAGCCGGGTTCAGCAACCGTAAAAGCGCCAGCTGCTGGAGCTGCTCGGGGTTCAATGCTTGCGTTTGAAAATCGTTAAGGGATGGTTTAGTGGGTGCGTGTGCTTTCTTCAATCGTAAATGTCCCTCCAGAAGCTTGGACCTGTCTACGTCGGAAAGGTCAAAGTCGGAACCAATGTTGGCCAGGTCCAAATCAGAGAACGCTGATCGCCTGATCTGACCGTCTTCTTGGTCGTTTTGGTCGCCAAACTCCAGCTCTAAGTGGAGCTCGGAACCTGCCTCGTCCAAATGACTGTTGAACTCCTTAAGCGTCTTGCCAGGGGTAAAATGGTAGGCGTCCATCGGCGGCAGAGTCTTCGTAGCTGTTACCATCCTAAAACAAAGAATTACCAAAGTCAAAACCCATAAACATTTACAGCTGCTGAGAATGGTTTTATACCCAAAAAATAATTACTATTACCCTACAGTACTACAGCATATTGCGTTTCACTTGCTCAAGAAAAATAAGAAGATTCGAAAATTAATTTGCATAAAATTTGGAGTCTTCATCGAAAATATCGATCTTAGATAAAAGCGGTAACAACCAAAATTGTAGTAAATTTAATTCCAAACAACTTTGGTCATTACCGTTTTTCGTGTGGAATTGAAAATAAACGCGTTAATCAGTAAATAAAAATTTACCTTAAACTCAAGATGACGGCTGAAACAAGGTGCTGCGATCGCGATGAAAAATCGCTACTTTACACATTACAATTTTTTCCGTGTCAAATCCAAATTTGATTAGTCTAATAGTATAAAAGGCGAAGCAGTTTCCTGGATCGCTTTCTTTGTATGATCTGAGACTTTGTATATGACCGTGTGACTTACGGACCAATCAATTCAAACCCATTCATTGTTATCGCTACCTACCTCGTTACCATGTAAGTCTGCACTAAAGTCGAGCTGGCGGTGTCATTGCCGTTGCGAACTACCGGCAGAATATGTGTCTTCAGCATCGTTTGTGTGGTGCTGAACGTCTCAGTGAGTGTTTCAAGGGGTGGAGTTTCCATGTCCGTCGCCAGATACAAGGGAGGCAATGTAGCGATGCTGGAATCTAGGAAATTGTTGTCCTTTCCGTAGTTGCTTGTAGTAGCAAGGATGTTCTCTGTCAGGGGCTCGGTGCCTTTTGTAGGGGTCGGATCGGGAGTGGTCTCGAAGCTCTTCTCGAAGGTGGACGTCACTGTGATGTACCGGGTGTTCTTCACGCTCCCTACCTATTGATAAATGGATAAATTTTCAAATTTATAGCTAACTACTAAAAGGGATATATCTTAAGCGGTTCTGATGATGGAAGCCCCACACATGTCCCTGCACAGTAAACTCTGGATAATTTAATATTTCCATATACTAAGTACTCGGTCAGTGCATAACCCTCTTAGGTTGAATTGAAACGCGGTGGATTAAAGAGCATTGAAGTTAAAAGCTGTTTCTACGTTATGGATTAAATGTAATTATTTTAGGTACCGGAAAGCTTTCAAGTAATAT
The DNA here is from genome assembly GCA_964058915.1 of Tetropium fuscum. Taxonomy (NCBI): domain Eukaryota; kingdom Metazoa; phylum Arthropoda; class Insecta; order Coleoptera; family Cerambycidae; genus Tetropium; species Tetropium fuscum. The sequence goes on from CAXKVY010015058.1 coordinate 2,941, forward strand.
TTTTGTGAAGTCCGCCCGTTTATTTTCAAAGCACGCATACAAAGAGACGCAAATGGCTAACTGATTTAAATATAGATCGAGGGTCTACTAAGGACACTAATAAGAATATTACTACTTCGAATTAATTGAACGAGAGTTTAATGGATACTTAAATTATTATCCCTGGCGTTTAATTCATGTATTTTCAATGTGAAATTTAATATAGAGGAAATAGGCAAAATTCACTATATACTAAAAATTAACATGTATATCTGCGAGGAAGCGTTTAGCAGCTTTAGCAATATTGAGTCTAAAATCGCTAAAATATGATCCGATGTCTCAATACAAACTAATTTAACACCTTGAGCGCCACATGGATATTTTGATATTTGCGCAGGGGACCATTGATATTTTTTACTGGTTGGAACCAACACTTTCAAACACTTTTTAGTTTTTATCCATTAAATTTTGTTGGTATGATATTTTGTTTTTAAAATTAATTTGGTCACGTTGTTCCAGTAACAGAATTCCTTAGTGAACCTTCCTTTTAATTAAGAATCAAAAATAGCAAAAATTGATTCCTCCGTTGAAATTTTATATAACAATTTTGATATGACAACGTTATTTATGAATTTCTAGTGGTTGGCGCTGTGAATTTAATTTTGGCTGGATTAGGATCGGATCCGGGGAATTTTTAACTAAATCTCCGGACTGTATAGGTTTATTATTGCGTTACCTGAAAAGTGTAGGGCGACTTGATTGTGGCAATTTCATAGTAGATGTCTGTAAGATCCGGAGGGGTTGAAATTTCGACTTTAATAGTTTCCACCGGAAAAGCGGGCGTATCTAGTTTATTTTCCGTGGAGCCATCGTCGTCAATAATTGAGGCAATTGATTCAGAGCCTTCGAGACTGTCGACGTCGTCGGATCTGGCCTGGGGTGTCACGTCATTGATTAGAGGCTGGGCGGCTTCCTGGGGCGAGGACGATGTCGTCCCCGATGCGTCGTTATTATTGGTTGATTCGTCGTTGTTTTGCTTCCGGATGGTTACCCGGGGCTTGGATGTAGTTTTGTACTGCCATCTGCCCGGAGATCTGTAATATAGATAAGGTGAGTCGGGCTCACGATGCACTCGGGCCAAGATAGACCCTTTCCCCGACATATATTTCAGGAATAAGATCGAAATATGCCACAAGAACAACTGGGGTGTAATGAAGACAACACCACAATATTGCGGACCATATCTCTTTGTTACTATAAATTAATCGGTTAGTTAAGGCGCCACAAAAACTAGTATCATGCATTGAAAACATTTTTACATTTTACGTTCGTTTAATTGAAATTCTTTTGTAAAATCTTTGAGCTGCTAATTTCGCTTCGAACATGTGGCCATATTTGACAACACCTTGAACAGTCACACTTAAGCGATGGAGGCATCAGGGCGATAATGTAATGATGGGGGCCATTAAGTCCTTTATCGAGTCGTACGCGCGAAAGTGTATACAAATTGCCGACAAGGGCTATTAAGACATTCAATTCAGTCCATGATAAGCCCATTATTACCGATGGTGATTTAGCTCGAGCATGTAACTCACGAAACTAGATAATAATATGCATTATTGATTCTAGAAAATGAAAGCTGCACCACTTACTTTGTTACATTCTTAGACAAATTATCGGGGGATCTGAAAACATAAAGAACAACATTAGTGATATTCTTGATACATATATTATTATATCAATAGAATGATATATCGATGATGTGGTTGCTTAGTTCCGACCTATCGGTAGAGATATTTGAAGAATCAAAGATGCACGCCGAAAAAATATCATTGGGGAATATTATAACCTCAATCCGTTTTAACGCAGTCCCCCAATAATTACATGGTCATACCAAATTTGGTTTTTTAGGGGGATACATTATTTTCTGGGTATAAATAATTGTTCTGCACTAAACAAATAATAATTTGTTGCTAATCCAAGTCTTTTTCCTGTTCCTCAAAACGCTGAACTTACGCTAGTCAACAGATTCGTATTGTAATAAAATAATGATTCTTTGATGCCCATCGTTTATTATCGTCTACTACGAGGCTAAATTTATTGCACTGCGATAACACCAGAGTTGCCAGGGGCCTAGTAATTATTGGAGTCAACGATAATTTCAGGTTAAACCTGGTAACTTGTAATGAACATCCGATACTGTTATAATCTAGGTATTTTTTTAAACTATTTTGTTTGCTATGGAATTATCGATTCTTGCAAATGAACAAATTTCTTTCAAATAATAAAATGTAACATATGTGTACAAAAATATGTACTTAATATTCCACATTACAAACCATACCTAATGAATATAATATGGCGAGATCTAGCCAATAGTAGATAAACTAAGTGATATTTATATTAACTTCAGTGACGATATAATTCCAGAAGTTCAGTCTGAACAAGCGGATAAGACGGATATGAACCCTAAGTTATTAAATTTAATTATTGTATGGATGTATGGATTTAATTATTGTATTGTATGGTAATGCAAAATTGGAACATAATTTGTACAATTTATTTATAATTCTGAAGTTATTCAAATCAATTCGTTTGCATGCCAATCGTCACGACGTCTACCTGCTACGACATCCAATTGACGCCAGATCCACTTAGTATATGCCCGATATATGTTCCTTCCATAGCCTCCTACTGAGGTAAGATTGAAAATAATAATTTATCCTATATGGAAATAAAAATAGTATATTATGATACAAATTATATATTGTGCCTATTTAAAAAGTTTCTTTTATTATATATTTATATATTTACAATTATTATAAATACCATTACTAATACTGAAATAAAATAGATAATAAATATATATAATATATATTATCAAAATGATGTTATACATAATATAATATATATCTATTAAAAAATATAAATTCGAATTAACCAGAGCCCATCGCATCATGCAATTCGGCAGCGTTCGGATGCAGTATCGGCTCCCTGTGAATTGAAAGATCTGGCGTCATTGAATGTCATAGCGGCGTGGACGTCATGGAGTGGAGGTCATGACAATTGGATGTCACGACATGAGCCCGAATATTTCATATATTTTTTTTTATTATAATATTATAATAGTTATGAGTACGAGTTTATGAATATTAACGCAATTTAATTTTTATTATTTTTTTTAATCTGGTAATTATCAATTATCTCCAAATTCTGGAAATTTTTAGTTGTTTTATGATAATTACATTTTCATAATCTGGCAACACTGGATGACACTTACCTCTTCAGTAACCGTTATCCATTTTTACCATATCTTTTCATATATGACCTTGGCAACCATGCTGTTGATGTAAAACATGAATATTGTATAAGCAACATTGTTGAGGTACATTTTAAAACTTCATTGACACGCTTATGTATGAAATTATCTTGCATGTCAATTTTTCAAATATCTCTATGCCTTGATGTTTTTCGCTATTTTGAAATGGGCAGAAAGTTATGCAATATTAATATAATTCAAGATGCCATGGTTTTCTAAAAATTATTAATTAATCATGAGACTGATGAGCTATGAGAACGTATTTGTAAGTGGTATTAGTTGGCGTTGAAACGACTGCATGAAGTGAGTGACAGCTAGCTGGGGGCGGAAGGTCAAGATTTTACAAAAGAAAGACTTGCGATAGTAAAAATAAAAATAATGCTAGATAGACATGCTAGTTTTTGGACAAAGCAGTAATGAATTTTGAGCAATGTAGAGGCAATGAATGACCAAAATGGGATTGTACAGTTCATGGAAGGGGAACATTTTTCACTTCAAAAATGCATTGTGGGTCGTTTACCCATTTGATTTTTTTGGCTTAAAGTAGGTAATGATTTTTCATGAAAACTCGATAAAACTAGACAACTCATTGTTATTTCGTTTTTCAAGACATGCATTTATCTATGACACATTTTGAACTCTAATAATTTTTCCTCTGAAAAACCTATAGACTGGTCGATAAAAAATTTAAAAAAAATTCTGCAAAAAATACATAGTACGTACCAATTAGTACGAGAGACATTTCTGACTAGTAGCATTAATAATCGTGGAATATAGTTTAATTATGAGCTTAGGTATGCTACTAAGTAAAGCCGGCGCGGCGTCAGCTACGCGGATGCGTCGAGGATTTGAGCTATCGAGCCGACGCGACAGCGACGTACATAACCTTCTTCGATCGTCTATCTATCCTCTACATAAAAGTATTAGAATTGAAGGGTCCGTCTGTGAAAAGAAAGGAGATATAATTTTTTGAAGGAAACGGATATGAAAAATAAAAATTTCGATGCATACCCATAAAATATGGATTTTCTACAAATTATCTTATAAACCCGAAAACGATACTATATGCTTAAAATGAAGCGTAAATTTCATTTCCGATAGCAAAATTTTCTTTAAAGGAACAGAGGCGTAGCAAAAACTTATTTTTATTTATTTTAATTGCAGTTAATGGAAAAATGATCGAATTAGACCAATGTTTACCATGTAAAAGAGCTTGAAAAAAAAACAGCCCATTTTCAACGGTGGTAACCTGAAAATTTTTGTATCGTAAACCTTAAAATTGACTCTGAAAATGAGTTAAGTAGTGGACCTATAAAAATACAGAATGAAGCTGCTACCGTCTGTATTGTGTAGGTACTATGAATGAATAAAACTTTTTCATTTGAAATCCCTTGTTATTAAATTTCTTTACTACCATCTTTAGATTAAAATCGTTTTATACTTTTCACTGTATTTCGTTTTATAGTGTTTTTTTGAAATTTTCTTTTGTTTTTATATTGAACGCCAAAAACTGACATATAGGTTTTTGAGGGGCACATTTATTAGACTCCAAAATGTGTCACTACTTTATGGGTCACCCTTTTTTATAGAATAAACCGCTGTTTACGTGTCAACTACCCCCAACACATTCTTGAAGCGAAAAAGTTTCCTCCTTTCCATATACACTCTACAACTCTTTCGTTGCTTAGACTAATGGTAAAAATTTGAGATTTGACAAATATATAATAAGCCTGCATTAAATCGATAGTCTTTATTCTTTAGGAATAATAATACTTTTTTGTATTCTTTAGGCTGCCGACCTACAAGAAAGTAATTTAATGCATGTTACCGATACACACGTGGATCCATTATCTAAATACGAACGTAGTCAGATGATTATTAGCAAGTCATTACGGTTTAATTTTGATGCACGTGTCTATTTAATAATTTCACACACTATTGATTTCTGAATGAAGCTTGAACATATTCGTGAATGTAATTTTTAGTTTAGCCTAGTCTAAGTCAGTAAGAATCGTGGCATATTTCTTTGGGGGGCGCTTGAAGTTTTCATGGTAAGATCTAAGCAATTACCCGGGAAGCCCTCCTTCGGGTGCTCATGGAGATATGGAAGAATTTTGGTGTTAGAAAAAAATAACATTTATGAGTTTGTTATAATAAGCATATACAGTACATCTCGGATATAAGATATAAAAAAACCTTTAAGTTACCGCCATACGCTCCGATCCAAAAATGGTTACTCTGTTGCGCGGCTGCAGGGTCGTATTAGGTATTTATACTATCTTGATATCTGATTAGTTACACGTACAATTAATTATCAGTTACAATACACTTAAAATCACGCTGCTTATTCACAACTCTGGTGACTTTAATATTACGGGGTAATAAAAATTATTTAGATATAATAAAATCGCTTATTAAGTCGCGATTTGGTTTTGGAGTGAAAGTGAAGTTATCACCTGATCGCACCTGATCGAACCTGATCGCACCTGATCGAACGAATGCGAAACACAACTGATATAATACTGCCTTTTTTATTCTAAGTGTTATTTATTTAATATGTGAAGTGCTTGGAGTCTTTATCTAACATGCGAGGACTATCAGCGTCCTGTGATATTTTTTTATTTCTTATATTTAAAAGATGTACTGTGTACACTTGCGCAAGAAATAAACGCTGCATTGCCATAATTCTTATCTTAGTTTTATTCGGAACCGAGTTCAAGAATTTTACTGTTTCATCGATTACTTTACAATTCGGTTACATGCAAGGTATTGTACTGATAGTGGATTTCTTCCAAGATTTTCAACAGATTAGCCACAGAGGTTAGCAATGTAGTGTCTTAATTTCTTTCGTCAGTGTATTATATATATGAGCAAGGTAATGCGTCTTATGGTTAAGCTACTGGCGTGAAGTGAACCATCTAAAACGTAGGCGGAATTTAAATCAAATCACCGTCTAGATCTAGAATATCATCATTTCTAAATGAGGTTTCTTGAAAATTCAAACTAAATCTTACTTTTATATATTATGTAGACCAGTCATATAGTACATTAAAATCGCAAACTAACGGCTAGTTATGATTTTTTTAAATATGTTGTTAGGACCGCTGCCAGTAGTGTATATCGAAGTTTACAGTTTCGAAAGACCTGTGCACGTGTGTGTTCGTAGTACCTGAAAAACCACGAAATTTTCGCTCTATTTTCGGTTTTTTCATTATATCTCCCAAATTATGCATTTGCTCAGAAAACATATTACTACGTTTTTAAAGTAAATTAAATTTGCTACAATCTGAGGTTAGAACAAGCACAATAGTTATCAAGATACAGCCCAAGTGAAACCCATGTAGGTATATCTACAGGAAATATATATTTAGCCCATTAATAATATATTTGCGATGTAATTAATTCAACATTTTTTATTTATTGATAGATATGTATATGCATATTTACAAGAGATATTGTTGGGTTTGAATAGTTGTCGATCGTCGTCGTCGTCTTCTTCTCCTTCGGCAATCTGAATTACGGCGACGTTTTGGCAATAGACGCCGCGCCGGAGAAAAGTTGCCGAAAAAGTGCCGAGCATTTGAGGCTTGCTTTTAGGCAGGCACAGCCGCCTCCGCTGCATCCTTCCTTGCACTCGCATGATAGAAATTCCGGAAGGGAGAAGGAAGCCACTTCGTTCATCATTGCTGTTAGCCCCTGATCTGTGTTCTTACATCCCAATTGAGTGGCATCATTTTCCACCCCCCCAACCACTTCTGAACTTGGTGGTAATAAGTTCAGTAGGCGTGGATAATTATATGTATTATCTGTATAAATACCGGGTGATTATTTTTACCTGATACATCCAAATATGAAGTAAGCACTTTGAAAAAAAATAGCTCGTATTAAAATTAAATCATTCCGTGGTAAAAAGACTTTGATACAAAAACTACCCCCACAAACCCCACCCCATGCGCAGGGGTGGAGGTGACTTTGACATTTGAAATGGGGACCCCTATTTTTTATCGGATTCGGATTTCCCGACTAAAATACTAAAGGTTTATCTTAACATTTTTTTTCCATAATGATAAATGGCGCTGTAAACAAGGAATATAATTGAGAGAATTCAAAATGCATGTGCGGGAATTGATGAAGATACACTTCTTAGTTGCGTGCATTCATATGCCATGTGCGCGAACGTATATGATGGGACTATGCCATCTATCATTATTTAAAAAAAAATGTTTGAGATAAAACCTTTGTGTTTTTAGTCGGGAAATCAGAATCCGCGATATTTAGGGGTCCCCATTTAAAATGTCAAAGTCACCCCCAATCCATGTGGAGGGGGTCGGGGGTGTGGGGGTGGTTTTTGTATCAATGTTTTCCCCCACGGAATGATTTTATTTTGATCGGAGATATTTTTCCTTAAAGTGTTTACTTCTAAGATATTTGGATGTATCAGGTTTAAAAAATCACCCGGTATATGTTTCGCATTCATTATAGTAAAATTTGTCAAGTAAAGAGATATGGAATAAAGTAAATTTGCAGTGAAAGAAATTAAAATGTATGTAGGTACGTTATACTTGGATTTTTAAGCATTGTGAGGAAACTATCACACCTACGGACGTCGTTCTACACTTAAAGCTAATTACATTCTCTACAACATCTCCCTCTATAACTTTACCCATAAAATGACTATTTTACCCGATTTCTGGGATGAAAGTTGACCAAGTCTTAATATTTTCAATTTGTGAGAGCTTTATCTTGGTAACTGTTTTACCTACAGAGCTGGTTTTGATCCCAAATTTTAGAAAATTTAATCTACCTTGAAAACGTAATAATACGTTTTTGAAAAAAAACCTCATAGTTTAGGAGATATGGTGATTCTCACTCACTGTTTTTCGAGTGCCACGAAGTTAGCACAGGGCCTTCAAAGCTGCAAACATACATGATATACACTACTGATAGTGGTCCTAACAACATATTAAAAAATCAGCACTAGCGTTAGTTAGTTAGTTTGCGATTTCAGCGAATTATACTGTATTATTTCAATGGCCTAATTCTTGAATTTAATCCTTGGAATAATATTTTCACCTAAATTTTGAATGATCCACTTACTTTTACATCCAGATGTTCTATATAATAACATTGAATGAAATCATCAGCCATTGAAATGATATCCTTAAATTTCATTTACTGCAATGTGACAGTAGATGTACTAAATAGCTCTTGAAACTATTTGCTGCATCTACCACCGTAATTTACTAAAATAGCATTTGTTTCTAAACACTATAATTGACAAACCTGTTCAACTTAAACTTGTACAGACTCGTGGAAGCAGCACCGCCCTTCTCCACCGCCGAGGTCTGGATCCTGGGCTTGTACCCTCTTCTGCTATACCCACCAGCGTTATTATTACTGTTGATACTGCTCGTACTTTCCACGGTGGTGACAGACGCCCTGCTCTGCTTATTTTTCCGCCCTGAAAAACGCTTCGCCGGAGCCGTCGTGGTGGGTTCCTCGCTGTGTGCAGACGGTGTTGTGCTAGTAGTTTTTCTGTTTCTATTTCGACCAGTTTTTTGAGGACTGTGTGAGGAGGTGTTGGGTCTGTATTTATTTACATGTGTTAGTGCATAATGTCGGCTACATGCAGTTTTTAGATTGCATGCATACATTCGTATAATATATATATATTGCTTGACACATGCTTTAACCAGTCAAATAGTTTCCACTCTTTCCCGTTCAAGTTTATAAATTGGAAATTATGACTCAATTACTGCTCAAGTATATTCTCGAGATAATCGCGTCGAGATGTTAGCTTCAGTTGGAAACTATTTGGCTGGATTGTAGAACCTAAAATATCAGGTTTTGGTTCCTGGGACAACGCAGGAGAATATTATTTTAACGCAGTTTTACCCTAGAAATCATTACATATTTGATTGAAAATACAGAGCCACTTTACGAGAATATTGCCAAATACAGTCACATGCTAGAGAGATTTCAACAAGATAGCTACTTTCAATAACATCATATAATTGATCCGGTGTCCTACCTAGAGAAATTCTAGGGAAACATTGTTAGTAAGAAGAAAACCAATTACCCATTCATAAATATAAGTGAACCAGTCTTGGTTCAGATTTTTTATTTGTTCCTAATACAATCATGCTTAGAGTACCATTTACATTTCAGCATATCCAAGCTTTTGTATATGTATAAACGTACAGTTATGTCAATGTTGGTACAGCCGAATTAGAACCAATTTTTGCGAATAGCGGAACTAACCGTTGAAAAGTAACTTGTTATTATGATGCATTATGGCCTATATCCAATAATATTAAGTGAATTTTAAGTCCAACCTAAAACTAATTTCGGACAAGTTGTATTTAGCGTGATTGTGTTAACTATGGGGTACTCTTTATGTGCCTAAAAGTCCCCAGTGATCCCCCGAGCCAAACTAACCCAAAGGTTAAATTTCTTGTTTTTTTGCGATTTTCTCAAAAACCTTAAACTTTTCGACAAAGCTTCAAGATAGACTGGTATATAATATAGTACAGATTCGAGTAATTGAATAGCCCTCAATCATATTGAAATTAAATAAAATTAAAATTCTGCAAATTTTATTATTTTCGATTTCACAAGTTCTGAGCAATAATTTAAAACTACAATAACACTACTTGTGTTTAATTGTATTTTTTATGATTATTGTGTAGGTAAAACTTCTGATATTAAAGAATGTTTTAGACATAAACTTTCACATGAAAGTTTTAATTTATCTTTTAACGAAATTGTTTTATGTTTTCCTTGCAATATTTTTATTATTGTTACTTTTTGTAATGTATTACTTGTTAATAAATTACTCGGTTTTTTTAACTTTTAACTTATTTATTACTTGGAGATTTTTATGCAAAACGGCAGGATATTCTGAAGTTTAAATTATTTGTAAAGATAAATATATCTAATAATATTAATAAAAAATAATTACATACACTGTGCAACTTATTTAACGCACAACCAAAAAGTTAACTCAAATTTGACGTTATGTATTTTCGACAATTTTTGTTCGTTTTGGTCGATTTTTTTTCAAATTGTAGGTTTTTCTCTTAGGAATATCACTGTCTTAGTTGTTTTGGTAAAACGAATGATTTTGATATTATACCAGGTGCTATAAAAATGTTATGTTTTTTTCCGAAATTTCAAAACGTCCTGTGGGCTATACAAGGTATTGCAAGTTATTGCAATTATAGCCAATTTAAAGCCTCATGTTTTTTCTACATTTTTCCTTTTTTTATTCATTTGTTTATCTCTGTTACTTCATAAAATATCCAATTTTTGAGTTGACGTGATTTTTATTAAATGTATTAACTTTCTTTTTTGTCAAGTGCTCATTATTTATTACTCATTATACTGGTTCAATGCCTCATTTTGCGTTCTGTTTTCCTTGATATCTTATAATTTATTGAGAGATGCAAGGTGTTTTAGAAGAGAAAAAGGTCTTAAAAGGACAAAAACTCAAAAAACATACCTAGAAAAATGGATTGCTTTAATCAATAAAACAACGAATAACAGGAACCAAACCAAAAGTAAATAGAGAATTAGTATCTGGTGTTTCCACCCCTTCCGCGAATGACCTCCCGACATCTTTGGTTCATACTTAAAACCAAAGTTCTGATTAGGTTCTGATCTAGGCCATTCCATAATTCGACTAGGCGTCCTTCCAATTCTTGTAAATTTTGGGGTTGTCGTCCCTCACTTCGTAACCGCCGACCGATAAAATCCCAAACATGTTCAATGTGGTTAAGGTCGGGGCTACGGGCTGGCCAGTCTATGTGATCAATTCCTACTTCTTCAAGATAATTTCTCACGATAAGACTCGGTAAAAAATTGGGTTCTATATAGGGGGCATAAGGCAAAACGTGCTTCAAGAATGTCTGTGATGGATCTGTCAGAATTGAGATTTCCATTCACAGTTACCAAGTCCGGTCGCCCAGTCAAAGATAATCCGCCCCACACCATGACGGTGGCTCCATATAAAGTTGTGTGCAAAAAATTGCATTGACTGTATCGCTCATCGGGTCTTCGGTAGACGCGATTACGTCTGTCACAATTATACAAACTGAACCTTGACTCATCAGTCCAAAGAATACGTTCCCAATCTGCTTCCATCCAATTAACATGCTCATTGGCAAAATTCAATCTGGCTCTTCGATGATCTACTGTTAATGCGGGTCCTCCAGCAGCAATCCTCGGTCTTAAATTTGCCTCCCTCAGTCGTCGGCGTACAGTTTGAACGCATATGAGTGGACCACCTGAGTCTTGAAGTTGTTGCAGTTATAAATCGTTGTCTTACAGCATTTACTCTTAAAAAGCGATCCTGGATAGCAGAGGTAACACGAGATCTACCTTGACCAGCCCGTCTGGAATGTTCTCCTGTTTCCGCGTACCTTTGAATTGCTCTCGCTATAGTTGTGTGAGACACTCCCAACCTTCCAGCTATGCGGTTGTAACTCCACCCTTCACCATGTAATGTAGCTGCCTCATCACGAGTTAAATTTCTGGTTTGGCGTTCCATTATTCACTAATTATTGCTGGACTGTCAACAAAAAACTAATGACACAGTTGTCAGTTTATGACGTGTAATCTTCGATTTCCATAGCTTGCTAGCTGTTTGAGTTGTCCGATAAATGCATTTCATGTGAATAAAAGCATATGGTGTTTCAAAACGGTGTATTTCATGAAGTAACAGAGCTAAACAAATGAATAAAAAAAGAAAATGTAGAAAAAACATGAGGCTTTAAATTGGCTATAATTGCAATAACTTGCAATACCTTGTGTAGCCCACAGGACGTTTTGAAATTTCGGAAAAAAACATAACATTTTTATAGCACCTGGTATAATATCAAAATCATTCGTTTTACCAAAACAACTAAGACAGTGATATTCCTAAGAGAAAAACCTACAATTTGAAAAAAAAATCGACCAAAACGAACAAAAATTGTCGAAAATACATAACGTCAAATTTGAGTTAACTTTTTGGTTGTGCGTTAAATAAGTTGCGCAGTGTACATTCCGCAGATATGATAAAAATACAATAACGACCAATTAGTGATATTGTAGTTTTAAAAATTGGTCAGAACTTGCGTAATAGAAAATTATTTTGTTGAATTTAATTTTATTTATTTTCAAAAGGATATAATAGAGGGCTTTGCGCAATACTCGAATTTATACTATATTTATACCATTGGATAAGGAATTTGTTTTGTGAATGGGTATGCTCTATGAAAAATGTATCTTGAAATTTTGTCGAAAAATTTAAGGTTTTTTGAGAAAATCGGGAAAAAAACAAAAAAATGGGGGTAGTTTCGGTTTCGTTTGGCTCGGGGGATCACTGGAGACTTTTAGACACATAAAAAGTACACCATAGGGAACAAAATCACGCTAAAATCCGCTTGTCCCAAATTTGTTTTAGGTTGACCCATTGTTTTGACTGGTCTAATTTGAACATACTAAAACTTCTGGACATCATCTGTGCGGTGCTGCCATGTAGGAAGGAAAGTGATCCGGTTCAGTTTTTTGATGATACATTGGTAACCGTTGATCTCCTGCAAATCGCATACCTTTAGTCATTAGGACTTTAATTTATTTTGACTATGTTTTGATAAAATGGCAAGCACTATATCAGAGAAAAATAGTTCTTGTGTAATTATAAATTTCCAATTTTCCATATGACCGGAAACCGTACTAGTCGCTTTTCTTTATTGTCACAGAATACACTTCCACCCCTCCAAAAGGCATGCGATCTGTAATCGGAGACAATCAACGGTCATCACCTCCCGGTCTATCAATAATGTCACTTTTTAGGAAACAGCTGATTTCATGCTCTTGCCTTCATTTTCTTCAGAATGTTATGATATCTTTGTTCTTGGTCAGTTCTACTACTTGATGTAATTTTTAATCAATAACTCACTGTGGCGTTATTTGCTGGCGTAATTTAAGTAGAACTATTTATGTTTTCATCTTACAACAGAGCCATTCATTCCATGTATATCGTGAATCATGAAGTAAAATATTTTTTAATGAAAATAATTATATTAGTTTTGCCATGTTTATACATACTTGCAGTTTTCTTTTAATAATTATTGATATGATGTATATCGTTATGAATCAAAGATTATTAACAAGATAAATAATATGTCTAAATATCTTAAGTGACACTTCTGACGTTCAATGCTTGACATTTAATTCTTATTACTAATCACATCAATAACATTTAAAACTAGTACTAAACTGTTTGCCTATTTGGCTAGCAAGGTGTATTATTTTTATTCATTATGATGCATATAACACACGTCATAGACGTTTGAACCGTTCACATCAAACCTGTTCTATGCAGGAGTTGTTCTATACATGAGCTAGACGAGAAGGTTTAGGTGAGAAAGTTGATAACATTAGCTTAAAAAAATGTTGATAAAAGCTCTCTGTAATAATTTTAGAAGCATTTCACATTTTCACTTTTTGGCAAATGGTCATTTTCCCCTATTCCGCTGAATCCGTATCTGCCGGTAGCCAAACTGACATCCTCACCGGAAGTAAAATATTCAATATGGTGACGAATATGGCGCCGAAACCAGACATTGGTGATGCAAAGGTCCCTTGGATACAGTAATGCATCCAAAACGTTTAATTATACGTTTTTGAGTATGGGGAATAAAATATACTTAAAAAAAATTGGTGAGGTTTTCTACCCAAAAATTGGAAAAAAGTGAAATATTTACTAAACGAAACTAAATTAAAACCACATTCTATTGAATGTTTTTTCGTGCGACCTCTACAAGGACAACACTTCTAAAGAATCTAATAGAAGGCAAGTTATGAACACTGACAAAGACTTCTTGGGTGTATTGATCGCAGCATATGATGGGGGAAGAAATGTTGACCCTACAAGAAATTTAAAAGAGCTTTGCAAGGTTCCTATATCGTTAGAATCCGTACGGTGAGCTAACAGCAGAAAAAGCTTCTTTAGTGAAAGAAATTGTTAAGGGAATATATTTCCCAAAACATCTACATCTAAAACAAAAATCTGACTCAATGCTCATTATTGATGGAATGTCATTTGTGTTGTCAGTGGGCCGTCCTCATGAAGCTGATATATTTTGTGACTACGCTGACTGCTTTATTTAAATAATATTATCATGGAGACATAAGTACCGTGAGGTTCATGTTGTGTGTCTCAATCTGTGAAATCTGGAACAAGGTAGAAAAGAGCCAAGGGTTTTGCTCCAGTACGCAGGGACATTGATTCCAACCTGTTGCTGCCAAAGAACTGGAGTAGTTTTTTATATTGATGATCTTGAAATGGTGCTCTCAGGAGGCTTCACAGAGGAATCACACGCTCAGTCTACCGATCCAACTCGCAATATTGATTCCCTGAGAATGTCACGCGAAGAAGTACAGCATAGCTGAAAATGTTGTTGTAATGCTCAGAGAGGCTGATGTAGTACTTTGTTTGCGCACCACATTGCGAAAATGATGTGCTCGCATCTGTGTGTTATGAGTAGCACTGCGCGAGACTACAAATACGTTCCAGTGCATGACATTTGCCAGAAGCTTCCACCGGAGCAAGCCACGATCTGCTGGCTTTCCATGCAATTACTGGTTGTGATTCGACATCCAAATTTGCATCCATAACGAAGATATGTGCCTGGAAGGTTTTCTGTGACGAAAACTGCCAGTTTCTGAACGAACTTTGATGCTGGCCACTTGGTGAGAAGTTCTCAAGAACGTAGAGGCTTTCGTCCTCAAATTTTACGTAGAGTTGCGTAGACACATATTTTTTTAGTTTAGTTAACCGTCTCATGAAAAAAGAATATTCATACAATTCGTTTTTCATTCCTAATACGTGTCCAGAAGTTGTCATCTGCCACTGTAAAGGACTAAAGACTGTAATTCGAAGAACTGTAGGAAGCAGCTGTAGGAAGGCGAATGTCCCTTGCTTAAAACTATGTACTACCTGCAAACGTCCCTGTCTCAATCCTGGAGAGACATAGTAATTTTTGTATGTTTTCATTCATTTACATGCTTTTCTTTCACCAAAAATGTGCAGAGGTAATTTTTGGAATTCTGGTGCTCAAAAATATATACGAGTATAGAGACGCGTCACTTTCGTAATAGCTGCCATCTTGAATTTACACAACCGATGTTTTATTGAAGTGTATTTTTGAATTTCCCATACTCAAAAATATATAAATGCATGTTTTGGACCCATTCCCGTGTCTAAGTGGGGCTTTAGAGCTCCAGTTTCCGGTTTAGGCACCATATTGGCCTCCACACTAAATATCTTACTTCCGGTCGGGATTTCGGTTAGCAACCAGCAGATTCGGATTCAGCGGGGAGAAAGACCTATTGCCAAAAAGTAATATGAAATGAAAATTTCATTTTTCTGAAAACTCGACTTGACTACACCTGTCATTTAATTAACAATGCATTTTATTCAGTAGATGTTTATTTATCATCGTAAGTTAAGTTTTTGTGTTTTGTTTTTATTTCACTTTTGTTATATTTAATGCATCTAATATCTGCCATATCTAATTTATTTTCAATTTTTTTTTGGCTTGTCCTATATCATATTTGTATGATCGTTTGAAATAATAAATTATTATTATTACTATTATTATTAATATTATTATTTTGTACAAAAATTAATTTCTAATCTTCCTCATATATCTAGTATCATCTTGATGTTATCAATTATTACCAATATCATCTAAAATTTAAAACGAAGCACTTTAGAGTTCAGGAATATTTAGTACGTTCAAATAATATAGGCTATTATACAGGGTGATTTTCAAAATTTGGGCAATAGCGTTTTCGGACATGCCCTTCTCAACTAAAATAATGGCGTCCACCTAATGCCTCCGGTTATATCAGAAGGTGACGTCATCTTCGTTATTTTAAATAGAACACCTTGTATATTATTGCAATTTTGCATTCTACGTCAATTTTTAGGTAAATTTTCATCAAAGTTTCCTATTGTTAAAGTTAACCGTTTTTGATATATTTAATTTTTTTTAAATATAAAAAGCTCTGCCTAATTCAATAAGATGTGTATTTTACAATAATAAAATAAGAGCGATAAAATTTATAGGGGAAATACCATAAACTTAGGCTCTTAGTTACGTCCCCTGTTATATACCCTGCCATAATTCATCAAAATGACATTAATTTAAACCGGGTGGTTGATGCGGAATTTAGTCAACTTAAAACTATCTTGCGTTTTTTTAAATAGAACATCTTGTATATATCTGCCTGTTAAAAAATTTTGTTCTCTTTCGAATGGTATAATAGTTTTCTATACCTATCTCTTCTGGAATTTAAGGTATTTATTGTTTTTCGTGCAGTCTACTGATATCGCAGAATTTACCCTGTATAGTACCTTTGTGTCTATTTACAGTTTCTCCGGTTAGTTCCGCTAGTCATATTTATTCTAATTTGATTGCATTGTGCATAAAATAAATGGATTCAGATTTAGCTGATTTTGGAGAATATTTGGGAAACATTGTAAGAAACATTATTCATTATTAAACATTAAATATTATTTTGAATATTTGATATACGATATCTAGCTAAGAGAAAAAAAACACTGACAGCCAAAGTTGAATGAAAATATTTGCTGTGAACTTTCAGTCAACATGGTGGATTATTTCCGCGGATTTGCTCCCGACTTTTCTACAGATAATAGAAGTTAGGAAGCACATAGAAATTGCCGTTGTGTCGAGCTTTTTAATTGGACGGACGGCTACTGGATCATTACCGAAAGTTTCAGTTACCTATTTGAAAATAGCTTAGGCGTGTACTATTGTTATGAAAGTTCCGGCAGACAGTTTGGTAGTTATTAGTAAATATAATATAAAGAGGAGTATTGATTGCAATACTGTCAGATTAAATCTCACCGAAAGGCTAGCATCAACACCACCTATCTACTTACTTGGAGGCACGAGCATTCTGCTGGTTCCTATTTTTCTGGGGCTTCTTGTAACTTGGCTGGGGTTGAGGTTGAGTCACCTCCTTATTCCCTTCGGCCGCATCCGCGTCCTTATTCCTATTTTTAAACCTCTTGAATGAGCTTCCAGCACCAATAGGTTTTCTAGTAGTTTTCACAGAGTTCTGTGCTTCAATAGGTGCAACAGATTCCTCGCTGATGGCACTCGCTGGGGTAAGCTCTAAATGACGATGTTTGTTTGCTTTGCCTAGAGACGGAGCGGCGGTTTTTAATATCCTCAGGCTGGGGGTAGGATTGATTTTCCCCTTTGGGCTACTGGAGATGTGGGAGGTACTCTGAAGTACCTGTGCATACTTTCCTGTAAAAATATAGCTTTAGGGGCAGCGAATATCCATATCGGACGTGTTCAATTTAAACGACAAAACAATGTCGGACTTTTGAGTGTTCACAGGGATGCACATGAGCGATAAGAGCTATAGTATAGTATAAGTATAAGTAAGAAGAAGGTAGACTCTTAAACGTTAAGTAAAAAGATTTCATTATTGGGGCACATATGCCATTAGATAGAACGCCCACAACGTTGTCTGAGACCATACCCCAAAGCAACAATACTATGAAAGGTACAGACAATATCTCGGCAGACGATGGAATGTTTTCTTACCTGAAATATAAGTCCCTATAACACTTGTTTCGTGCACGGTGGTCACACCTTCTTTCACCACCGTACCACCCAGCTTAGTCACTAGTCCGGTAGGATGACCACCATTCGGTCTTTTCGTAGCTGCCTTTTTAGCTTCAGTAGCTGGCCTATGCTTCAAATGAAACTTCGAGCTAGGTTTGAGATTGATAACTTTATAAGTTTCTTCTACCACCTCAGATGGTTGTCTTGAAAGGAAGTCGTATTCAGGTTCTCCTATATTATTTCCTATTACAGCAGCTGGCTCTTCGTCTGACTTTACCTGAACGACACTGGATACGACACTAGCTACGTCTTTATGCGTATGGACGTTAACTTTGGTATTAACTGAAGGTTTAGGAAGCTCCGTAGGCCCACTGAAGACCTCGACTTTCGTTATGATGTTCTGTTTGATTGCCTTACTAGGAGGAGCCTCAACTACCTACAATTAAACAATATTCAATACACCCAAAAAGAGACAATAATAAAACAACAATACTTTCAGAAGGGATAGACTTACCTGTACTTTGCTTACAACTTTCGGTGCTACATTTATCACCGATTTGCTTTCTACTACATTAACTTTAGTAGATGGAGATGCCTTGATGGCTACAGGTGATGGGTTCGACTGAACTTGTGCAACTGACACCACCTTATTAGAAGCTGATGGCGGTTTCTGTCCATTGGATATTTGTGTTTTGCTAGGCTCTATAGCTGCCTGATTCTTAGCCGTTATCGGCTTAGTTTCAATGACATTATTGGTGGAAATATCTTTGGTAGGCTTTGGTGGCTCTGAAAAAAATTAGTCAAAATATTTAGGGGCCATTTGAATGCGAGAAAAATATGTCTTAAGAACACGAAGATAAGATAGAAGAGCTTTCTATTTCTGTGAAAGGTTACTTGATCTACTCCGCAGCAGCATACCTAGGTAGGCACATAATGGGTAAGTTTTGCTTCTAGTCTACAGATGGCGCGGATGTTTCACGATTAAAGGTGTGCTAGCAAGTATTTATATTATAGTTTTAAAAATTATGGTTTATGAATCCATAAACTATAACGTTTTCAGTTTATCCTTACATAATATACATGAAATATCTATCTACAATGCTGGCCAATAGGTTAGAATAATTCAAAATTTTAATATAATTTTGGATTCATATATCTTTTGAATAATATGGAATATCAAAATACGGTTTCAGGACATTATTGGAAATTTCATTGGTAATAAATGTCCTGAATATCATGTTTGTATCGTGCTCGAAAAAGGAATATACGGGGTGTAAACTAAACCCCTACAAAAAATCAAAATTTCATTCTTACCGAGAGTTTGAGAAATTTTGATACCAGGGTAGCCTATGGACCAATTCGAAGAGTAGGAATTTTTTGCAAATGTATCTTACTATTTAAAAATAAAATAGAATGTGAATTTACAATTTTATATATAACATATGGTTTAAATAAACATACACTGAGTAAATAAATGTAAATTTATTCAGAGTCAAGCACAAACACCGCAATAGATCAGGAACGTCGCCCTTTTGGAAGGGTCTGGACTCACCCAGTTTAGATCAGTGGAGGAGGGAGGGGGCGGAGAGAAGGCGATTTCTAGAGGTGGAGGCGGGTCGTCATATGGTGCTGGGTCCTCGTCCAGGACAAGAGGTGGCGTTGTCGCAACTTCGCTCTTGGCAAAAGGAGCATAGGACTCAGCACTTGAGCTCTACCTTTCTGCAAGTGCACGACCCTAGGCACCCTTTCTTGCATTTGCAAGCCACTATTCTACGGAGGGTTTGAGGAGCGGGCTCTGAGCATATTATCGGGCATGAGATTGTTCGCTGGTAGCCCATCCCCAGTCACATGAGTTTTTTGTCGACCTCCCAACTATTTTGCAGCTTTGTGGTATTTTTCGATTTTGTGCTCTGGGTTCTTACGACCTGCTGGTAGTTTTACCTGGGGCTTTAGAAATTCTTCTGTGATCTCTTCTCCACACAAACAACAGATCTTTCCCAGATTTAAAACCTGCCGTTGACGTGATGATTACGTATGTGATGGCCGCTCGGTTGGATCTGGATCCCCTCCTCAGGGCGACGGTTAAATGTGCGATACAGACCAACATTATTCAGTACAATATTTTCATCATTTTCCCAAAATCCGATGTTTTATTATTTTTTCGTTTTTGAGGAAACTCTGAGGCCTAGAGGCACCATTTTCGAATCGTATATTAACTTCAGTCAATTCAATTTCCTACAAATTTCATTGGCATAACTTTCACTGGGACCATTAGTTTAGCCGGTACGTGTTTCGGCAAATGACCTTACCGAAAAATGTTCACTTTTTGGAAAAATATATCATATTCCACTAGCTGTATCTCCGTAACATATTTGGGCTCAAATTAGAGCAAATTTATTTTAATACTCGAAAAACGCTTCCTTAAGGTAGTTTTATCGAAAAAATCTAAACCAAGTGCCAGAATTTCGCGGTATTCGAGCATTATAGGAGTAGCACATGGTTTTTCAGGGTTTGAAACTTGGATATACACTACTCAGGGGTCCTACTAACATATATACAAAAATCGTAGATACATGTGCGTTTGCGATGTTTGGTGCTTTTATTGACTGGACTATATTTTTAAGGTACAACAACACAATTGCACACAATTTGCTAATATTCAGCAACGATTTGTTCTTACAGTCATCAATCATTAATAACTAATGTAAATTATATTCGAGCCTGCTCCACCTATTTTTTTACTACCAGATGCTGTCATTACCAGTGTATAGACATTTTCTGGATAAAATCTTGCATTCAGAGGCAGACGTGATATTTTACCGGTCTGTCATAGCATAGCAAGTGACAGCCAGATTTGTGTAGCATCGATTCCAATTAATTCTGATATCGTAATTACCTGGCGGGGCGACGGCCGCGCTTTGCGGGGAGAAAACCATGACAGTGTTGCCGATCGTGGTGGTAAAATCAAGGAACCCGTAGACGGTTTGGGTGACGTAGTTTCCAGGGCTGGAGGCGGCAGTCTGGACTACCTCCGGCGCAGCATTATATGGGTTGACAAAAACGGGGCCTTGGGACGCATATACCAATTTCACTGCAACATAAAAATATACCAATAAGTTATTTAGTATAAAAAGCTGAATTATTGTGTACACAGGCAAATTTTACGGCCGGCTTATTTTGGTCTATATTTTGTTACTTCGCGCTTCATTAGCGTATGGTTGGTTATATTTTTAGTATGTAGATACCTTTCACTTTTTTTTCAGATTGTCAGCAAGACTTGTGGCAGTATAGACTGCGGTGTTATGTAATTTGTTTTTTGTTTTGCTCAGAAAAATAACATATACGAAGTACTTCGTAATACCTGAATGAAATTGATATGGTTAAGCAAAAATTTACCTTTTACTCTTGATTAGTGTTGCAACAATTCAAATTGTTAGAACAAATAAGTATTTCTTATGCAGATTACTTAACTGCCTTTTACAGGAAATAAAAACTTGCTCGGTTTTCGTTGTACATATTGATTGAGAGTTCGGGGCAGACCTACGTGCCATTTTGCTGCAAACTATATAATACCAGTAACAATTTTTATGAAATATAAGAAGCTATTTGCTAAAAGTAGGAAAACTTTATGAAATATGGCGGCATTAAGCTGGTTCGTTCTCGTAGCTCAAGAAAGACATTTAAGAATTTACCTTTTGTGGACTTCATGCCGAAATAAAAATAAAACTCGAACGATACTTGCATATTGGCAACTACAACAAGTGAATTGCGATTATTATATTATTTTCAGTATGCCTCAGTACCTATTCAATCTATGCCTAATAAGCATTGTCCTATATATCGTTAATTGGGTTCTAATTGTAAATATACATGTACATAATATACTGAAAATAAACTTAAAAGATTAAGAGATGTTCAATATATATATATATATATATATATATATATATATATATATATATATATATATATATATATATATATATATATATATATATATGTATATATATATATATATATATATATATATATATATATATATATATATATATATATATATATATATATATATATATATATATATATATATATATAAACTTAAAAGATTAAGAGATGTTCAATATATATATATATATATATATATATATATATATATATATATATATATATATATATATATATATATATATATATATATATATATATATATATATATATATATATATATATATATATATATATATATATATATATATATATATGTATATATATATATATATATATATATATATATATATATATATATATATATATATATATATATATATATATATATATATATATATATATATATATATATATATATATATATATATATATATATATATATTGAACATCTCTTAATCTTTTAAGTTTATTTTCAGTATATTATGTACATGTATATATATGTATATATATATATATATATATATATGTATATATATATATATATATATATATATATATATATATATATATATATATATATATATATATATATATATATATATATATATATATATATATATATATATATATATATATATATATATGTATATATATTTATATATATATATATATATATATATATATATATATATATATATATATATATATATATATATATATATATATATATATATATATATATATATATATATATATATATATATATATATATATATATATATATATATACATATATATATATATATATATATATATATATATATATATATATATATATATATATATATATATATATATATATATATATATATATATATATATACATATATATATATATATATATATATATATATATATATATATATATATATATATATATATATATATATATATATATATATATATATATATATATATATATATTATATATTATGTATTGAGAAAAGTGTGCACTATTTTAAAATTTTAAATGATATTCTATAGTGAAAATATAAAAAGCACAAATAATAGCATTACGTGATTGGTTGATAATTAACAATGTTGACAGCACAATGTATATGGAAATACAAGTAATTAAGGAAGTGTTTGTTCGTTTGTTTTTGGGAAGAGACTTCCTTAATAATAGATAATAAGGTTAGGAGTTCGTAAAGGCACTTAAAAACGGTAGCCACGTTAAAATTTATCTCTGAGAAAACTAAGAATCCAAGTAAAGTAAGTAAAATCCAAGTTAAATATTGAAATTTGGGCATGATAGCAATTACACGTGTTTCCAAGGTATTATGTAAGTAAATTAGTGAATTTCCAGTAATTGTGGTTTATCCAAGCAGTAATTAGATGTCTAGGGTGTATCCTAGATAGTTCTATAGTGATTTTCGTCGATTCCATATAATAATTTTCAAGTAGTAAATTAACATACCACCAAGTTATTATATACCAAGAAGACATCTCAGAAATTCCACAAGTAGTATTTCTGATTTCGCCGTAAGAATGTTTATTGAGGAACGAGGAAGCCATCGCAGTAGCAGCATACCAACATTAGGGGTCACATAATAGTGCTTCAGTGCAGTGCGCGAGTGATTGTTTTTGTTTACAAAGGATTAACTTTTCAATAAGGTAACAAACAAACCACAACTTCATTTTATAATAATTGTTACAATGGATAACAACATTGCTTATTTCTAAATATATGTGTCAGATTGTCCGTTAAGGATTAGATATCCCAAGTTTTTAGTAATCTTAG
>CAXKVY010015059.1:0-22084 GCA_964058915.1 Tetropium fuscum
TAACGAAAACGACCTGAAAATAAACTGAAAAACCTAATCAACTTAGTACGAAGTGTTTTCCCACGTGCACGAATCTGTATCTTTAACAAAAAAAAAGTTATTGTAACAAAATAAAAAGAAAATGTAAGGATTAGATGTAGCTTGATAACAAAATAAGAAATTATAAGGTGCAACAGGTTAGCCAATCCATATATTTTTTAAAGTTAGAGTAAAAAGTCACTTTTTATGTCACTCTGTATAATATATTTGCACAATGGACAATTGACATTTGCCTATTTTTTTTTAATGTAATCCTCTGTGAGGTTCTTTATAAATTTAGCTACTAGATAAAAAAACAATTAATTAAATCGGACTTAAATTAACAAAGTTATCGATAAGCAAAATTCATCAATATTTTAAGTGGATCGATTATTTTACCGGTGAGTGTATATACGGATTTAGAAGTTGTACTAGTTCTTTTACCTTTATTGAGGATCTTTTTTAGCTATTTCATCTATTTTCCATATTTTCCGACTTTTTGTTGTCTCATATTTTTATATTCCCTGTGTATATTTTCTAAAACGGTTCGTAAACTCTATATAATCTCGAAGAATTCATCGCATTTAGCACATTCTTTTCGAATTTGTTTCACATTCCTCACATTTAGATATCATGTCTGTTACATCATTAAATGTGGCTAATTGTTTTTTAGTAAGAGATAAGCATAAGCAAAAGTTTGTCGCAAAAAATACATTTAATGCCGGGCGAACGCTCAGTCACAATTTTGGTACATTTACCGCATATGCTTGACATAACTACGATTGTACCTTTAATAATTAATTGAGAGTTATAGTTATTTGCATACCTAGGCTGCGAAATTCCTTTTCACGTACCGAGAGGCTGTAAATTTTTGGTAACTAATGTAACTATTATAGTTAGAATTTAGGTATAAATGACACAACGGTTTATAATATATTCATGGTGGCGTCACGTGTCAACGTTTCTGTGGAAATAATATAAAACATTGACGGTTCGCTCATTGGCAAATCGTGAAAATGTCACTAAAAAAAACGATCGCGAAATTGAGTTTCGCGGCGGCTATGGAGGACGCGAAATGCCTACTTCGCGTCCGGTCGCAAAAGATATAATCTTGAGTTTACTACTGCACTACAGGTGGTCCTATACACAGTTTTACTTAATTTGGAGATACTTGAAAGACATCGATATGATCTGAAGCCACATTAAACACCTTCTGAATACCTGAACAATATATTTTTATTTCTTTGCTATTTCTATTATTTTAAAATAGGGTTTATTTTAAGATGGCGGCAATAAAACGATTGATTACAAAGTCTTCACATTTCGGCCCCTATTGTACCATTTTCGAAAGATGATTTTATTTTTAATATATATTAGATATAGTAAAAAATAAAAATGTGCAGTTAGATAAAATATTTATATATGCACAAGTGAAGTTTATCGGCTATATAGAACAGGTCAGTACACTCACTGACTGGCATAAATGCAAAGTGGGATAGTGATATAAACTGAAAACGCCCTTTTAATGTAAAACGTAGTTGAACAACTAACTACTAACCTATTACAAAGCCTAGCCTGTTACCTGTTATGCAAATGCAAAGATGTAACGTTTTTCTATACATCACGAATTTACAATTGTAAATGGACACGAAAAATATTTCATGCTAAAATATTCGTCCCCTCATCAAGATACTTCTAAAGCAATTTCCCTACCAATATATCCATCAACGAAATTCACCATTATGTAATACGTTGATAGTTTATACTAGTTTATAGTATGCTTATATGGCACTATTTGACGCCATTACCTCGAAAATTTATATTACTTCGTAATTCCAATCTAACCCGGTATATAACTTGCAGGAATCCTGGCCATTGTTCCCGCGATTATTAAAACCATTACTCTCTCCCGCCTAGTCATAGGCGGCTGGTTTCCTAGGCATCATTTGTCACACGGCTTATTTGATGCAATACTAACATACCACTACCGAAACTTACTGCTTTTTCTATCAAACCAAGGCCCTTAAGATCTAGTAGATATTTAATATCGAAGTAGAGATTAAGTATCCCTCCTATATATAGAGATGTATTTAGCAGGAAACAAGCATTTCCACAAAAATATTGACACCTTTATTTAGAACCATGCTTGCAAATGGTGTTAAAGATACTTACTCTAATTAGCTAATGTTCCATTTTGTAGATTTTCTGTTGAATCGGCGCTAGTTCACAATGCCAGTGAACAATTTGAATTTCTGATTTATTCGTATGTGTGTCAATTTTATAATTATATGCGAGTAGATAAAATAAAAAACTTTTATTATTCTTTCTTATAATACATTTTAAATTAGAGCATGGAAACACTTTACCTGAAGTTGAGTTCAAAATAGACAAATAGAGAAATTGATACTATATGCTTTATAAGATCATACATTTTATTTTATGCTCAATAAAATCTTATTTCTCGTGTTGAAGCTACTATTTTTCAAAGATTATTTAATATATGACTTCTTTATCCATATTGAATTTATTCTGGAAGAAAAGAGAGAGATTGGTTTACATTTAACTAGTACATCTATTTACTGACAATATTTATAGTGATTTAATAACATAAAAGAACAAAAAAATAATCATAATATATCCTGAGACAACCTATCATAACTAAGATTACTAAAAACTTGGGATATCTAATCCTTAACGGACAATCTGACACATATATTTAGAAATAAGCAATGTTGTTATCCATTGTAACAATTATTATAAAATGAAGTTGTGGTTTGTTTGTTACCTTATTGAAAAGTTAATCCTTTGTAAACAAAAACAATCACTCGCGCACTGCACTGAAGCACTATTATGTGACCCCTAATGTTGGTATGCTGCTACTGCGATGGCTTCCTCGTTCCTCAATAAACATTCTTACGGCGAAATCAGAAATACTACTTGTGGAATTTCTGAGATGTCTTCTTGGTATATAATAACTTGGTGGTATGTTAATTTACTACTTGAAAATTATTATATGGAATCGACGAAAATCACTATAGAACTATCTAGGATACACCCTAGACATCTAATTACTGCTTGGATAAACCACAATTACTGGAAATTCACTAATTTACTTACATAATACCTTGGAAACACGTGTAATTGCTATCATGCCCAAATTTCAATATTTAACTTGGATTTTACTTACTTTACTTGGATTCTTAGTTTTCTCAGAGATAAATTTTAACGTGGCTACCGTTTTTAAGTGCCTTTACGAACTCCTAACCTTATTATCTATTATTAAGGAAGTCTCTTCCCAAAAACAAACGAACAAACACTTCCTTAATTACTTGTATTTCCATATACATTGTGCTGTCAACATTGTTAATTATCAACCAATCACGTAATGCTATTATTTGTGCTTTTTATATTTTCACTATAGAATATCATTTAAAATTTTAAAATAGTGCACACTTTTCTCAATACATAATATATAATATATATATATATATATATATATATATATATATATATATATATATATATATATATATATATATATATATATATATATATATATATATATATATATATATGTATATATATATATATATATATATATATATATATATATATATATATATATATATATATATATATATATATATATATATATATATATATATATATATATATATATATATATATATATATATATATATATATATATATATATATATATATATATATATATATATATATATATATATATATATATATATATATATATATATATATATATATATATATAAATATATATACATATATATATATATATATATATATATATATATATATATATATATATATATATATATATATATATATATATATATATATATATATATATATATATATATATATATATATATATATATACATATATATATATATATATATATATACATATATATACATGTACATAATATACTGAAAATAAACTTAAAAGATTAAGAGATGTTCAATATATATATATATATATATATATATATATATATATATATATATATATATATATATATATATATATATATATATATATATATATATATATATATATATATATATATATATATATATATATATATATATATATATATATATATATATATATATATATATATATATATATATATATATATATATATATATATATATATATATATATATATATATATATATATATATATATATATATATATATATATATATATATATATATATATATATATATATATATTGAACATCTCTTAATCTTTTAAGTTTATTATATATATATATATATATATATATATATATATATATATATATATATATATATATATATATATATATATATATATATATATATATATATATACATATATATATATATATATATATATATATATATATATATATATATATATATATATATATATATATATATATATATATATATATTGAACATCTCTTAATCTTTTAAGTTTATTTTCAGTATATTATGTACATGTATATTTACAATTAGAACCCAATTAACGATATATAGGACAATGCTTATTAGGCATAGATTGAATAGGTACTGAGGCATACTGAAAATAATATAATAATCGCAATTCACTTGTTGTAGTTGCCAATATGCAAGTATCGTTCGAGTTTTATTTTTATTTCGGCATGAAGTCCACAAAAGGTAAATTCTTAAATGTCTTTCTTGAGCTACGAGAACGAACCAGCTTAATGCCGCCATATTTCATAAAGTTTTCCTACTTTTAGCAAATAGCTTCTTATATTTCATAAAAATTGTTACTGGTATTATATAGTTTGCAGCAAAATGGCACGTAGGTCTGCCCCGAACTCTCAATCAATATGTACAACGAAAACCGAGCAAGTTTTTATTTCCTGTAAAAGGCAGTTAAGTAATCTGCATAAGAAATACTTATTTGTTCTAACAATTTGAATTGTTGCAACACTAATCAAGAGTAAAAGGTAAATTTTTGCTTAACCATATCAATTTCATTCAGGTATTACGAAGTACTTCGTATATGTTATTTTTCTGAGCAAAACAAAAAACAAATTACATAACACCGCAGTCTATACTGCCACAAGTCTTGCTGACAATCTGAAAAAAAAGTGAAAGGTATCTACATACTAAAAATATAACCAACCATACGCTAATGAAGCGCGAAGTAACAAAATATAGACCAAAATAAGCCGGCCGTAAAATTTGCCTGTGTACACAATAATTCAGCTTTTTATACTAAATAACTTATTGGTATATTTTTATGTTGCAGTGAAATTGGTATATGCGTCCCAAGGCCCCGTTTTTGTCAACCCATATAATGCTGCGCCGGAGGTAGTCCAGACTGCCGCCTCCAGCCCTGGAAACTACGTCACCCAAACCGTCTACGGGTTCCTTGATTTTACCACCACGATCGGCAACACTGTCATGGTTTTCTCCCCGCAAAGCGCGGCCGTCGCCCCGCCAGGTAATTACGATATCAGAATTAATTGGAATCGATGCTACACAAATCTGGCTGTCACTTGCTATGCTATGACAGACCGGTAAAATATCACGTCTGCCTCTGAATGCAAGATTTTATCCAGAAAATGTCTATACACTGGTAATGACAGCATCTGGTAGTAAAAAAATAGGTGGAGCAGGCTCGAATATAATTTACATTAGTTATTAATGATTGATGACTGTAAGAACAAATCGTTGCTGAATATTAGCAAATTGTGTGCAATTGTGTTGTTGTACCTTAAAAATATAGTCCAGTCAATAAAAGCACCAAACATCGCAAACGCACATGTATCTACGATTTTTGTATATATGTTAGTAGGACCCCTGAGTAGTGTATATCCAAGTTTCAAACCCTGAAAAACCATGTGCTACTCCTATAATGCTCGAATACCGCGAAATTCTGGCACTTGGTTTAGATTTTTTCGATAAAACTACCTTAAGGAAGCGTTTTTCGAGTATTAAAATAAATTTGCTCTAATTTGAGCCCAAATATGTTACGGAGATACAGCTAGTGGAATATGATATATTTTTCCAAAAAGTGAACATTTTTCGGTAAGGTCATTTGCCGAAACACGTACCGGCTAAACTAATGGTCCCAGTGAAAGTTATGCCAATGAAATTTGTAGGAAATTGAATTGACTGAAGTTAATATACGATTCGAAAATGGTGCCTCTAGGCCTCAGAGTTTCCTCAAAAACGAAAAAATAATAAAACATCGGATTTTGGGAAAATGATGAAAATATTGTACTGAATAATGTTGGTCTGTATCGCACATTTAACCGTCGCCCTGAGGAGGGGATCCAGATCCAACCGAGCGGCCATCACATACGTAATCATCACGTCAACGGCAGGTTTTAAATCTGGGAAAGATCTGTTGTTTGTGTGGAGAAGAGATCACAGAAGAATTTCTAAAGCCCCAGGTAAAACTACCAGCAGGTCGTAAGAACCCAGAGCACAAAATCGAAAAATACCACAAAGCTGCAAAATAGTTGGGAGGTCGACAAAAAACTCATGTGACTGGGGATGGGCTACCAGCGAACAATCTCATGCCCGATAATATGCTCAGAGCCCGCTCCTCAAACCCTCCGTAGAATAGTGGCTTGCAAATGCAAGAAAGGGTGCCTAGGGTCGTGCACTTGCAGAAAGGTAGAGCTCAAGTGCTGAGTCCTATGCTCCTTTTGCCAAGAGCGAAGTTGCGACAACGCCACCTCTTGTCCTGGACGAGGACCCAGCACCATATGACGACCCGCCTCCACCTCTAGAAATCGCCTTCTCTCCGCCCCCTCCCTCCTCCACTGATCTAAACTGGGTGAGTCCAGACCCTTCCAAAAGGGCGACGTTCCTGATCTATTGCGGTGTTTGTGCTTGACTCTGAATAAATTTACATTTATTTACTCAGTGTATGTTTATTTAAACCATATGTTATATATAAAATTGTAAATTCACATTCTATTTTATTTTTAAATAGTAAGATACATTTGCAAAAAATTCCTACTCTTCGAATTGGTCCATAGGCTACCCTGGTATCAAAATTTCTCAAACTCTCGGTAAGAATGAAATTTTGATTTTTTGTAGGGGTTTAGTTTACACCCCGTATATTCCTTTTTCGAGCACGATACAAACATGATATTCAGGACATTTATTACCAATGAAATTTCCAATAATGTCCTGAAACCGTATTTTGATATTCCATATTATTCAAAAGATATATGAATCCAAAATTATATTAAAATTTTGAATTATTCTAACCTATTGGCCAGCATTGTAGATAGATATTTCATGTATATTATGTAAGGATAAACTGAAAACGTTATAGTTTATGGATTCATAAACCATAATTTTTAAAACTATAATATAAATACTTGCTAGCACACCTTTAATCGTGAAACATCCGCGCCATCTGTAGACTAGAAGCAAAACTTACCCATTATGTGCCTACCTAGGTATGCTGCTGCGGAGTAGATCAAGTAACCTTTCACAGAAATAGAAAGCTCTTCTATCTTATCTTCGTGTTCTTAAGACATATTTTTCTCGCATTCAAATGGCCCCTAAATATTTTGACTAATTTTTTTCAGAGCCACCAAAGCCTACCAAAGATATTTCCACCAATAATGTCATTGAAACTAAGCCGATAACGGCTAAGAATCAGGCAGCTATAGAGCCTAGCAAAACACAAATATCCAATGGACAGAAACCGCCATCAGCTTCTAATAAGGTGGTGTCAGTTGCACAAGTTCAGTCGAACCCATCACCTGTAGCCATCAAGGCATCTCCATCTACTAAAGTTAATGTAGTAGAAAGCAAATCGGTGATAAATGTAGCACCGAAAGTTGTAAGCAAAGTACAGGTAAGTCTATCCCTTCTGAAAGTATTGTTGTTTTATTATTGTCTCTTTTTGGGTGTATTGAATATTGTTTAATTGTAGGTAGTTGAGGCTCCTCCTAGTAAGGCAATCAAACAGAACATCATAACGAAAGTCGAGGTCTTCAGTGGGCCTACGGAGCTTCCTAAACCTTCAGTTAATACCAAAGTTAACGTCCATACGCATAAAGACGTAGCTAGTGTCGTATCCAGTGTCGTTCAGGTAAAGTCAGACGAAGAGCCAGCTGCTGTAATAGGAAATAATATAGGAGAACCTGAATACGACTTCCTTTCAAGACAACCATCTGAGGTGGTAGAAGAAACTTATAAAGTTATCAATCTCAAACCTAGCTCGAAGTTTCATTTGAAGCATAGGCCAGCTACTGAAGCTAAAAAGGCAGCTACGAAAAGACCGAATGGTGGTCATCCTACCGGACTAGTGACTAAGCTGGGTGGTACGGTGGTGAAAGAAGGTGTGACCACCGTGCACGAAACAAGTGTTATAGGGACTTATATTTCAGGTAAGAAAACATTCCATCGTCTGCCGAGATATTGTCTGTACCTTTCATAGTATTGTTGCTTTGGGGTATGGTCTCAGACAACGTTGTGGGCGTTCTATCTAATGGCATATGTGCCCCAATAATGAAATCTTTTTACTTAACGTTTAAGAGTCTACCTTCTTCTTACTTATACTTATACTATACTATAGCTCTTATCGCTCATGTGCATCCCTGTGAACACTCAAAAGTCCGACATTGTTTTGTCGTTTAAATTGAACACGTCCGATATGGATATTCGCTGCCCCTAAAGCTATATTTTTACAGGAAAGTATGCACAGGTACTTCAGAGTACCTCCCACATCTCCAGTAGCCCAAAGGGGAAAATCAATCCTACCCCCAGCCTGAGGATATTAAAAACCGCCGCTCCGTCTCTAGGCAAAGCAAACAAACATCGTCATTTAGAGCTTACCCCAGCGAGTGCCATCAGCGAGGAATCTGTTGCACCTATTGAAGCACAGAACTCTGTGAAAACTACTAGAAAACCTATTGGTGCTGGAAGCTCATTCAAGAGGTTTAAAAATAGGAATAAGGACGCGGATGCGGCCGAAGGGAATAAGGAGGTGACTCAACCTCAACCCCAGCCAAGTTACAAGAAGCCCCAGAAAAATAGGAACCAGCAGAATGCTCGTGCCTCCAAGTAAGTAGATAGGTGGTGTTGATGCTAGCCTTTCGGTGAGATTTAATCTGACAGTATTGCAATCAATACTCCTCTTTATATTATATTTACTAATAACTACCAAACTGTCTGCCGGAACTTTCATAACAATAGTACACGCCTAAGCTATTTTCAAATAGGTAACTGAAACTTTCGGTAATGATCCAGTAGCCGTCCGTCCAATTAAAAAGCTCGACACAACGGCAATTTCTATGTGCTTCCTAACTTCTATTATCTGTAGAAAAGTCGGGAGCAAATCCGCGGAAATAATCCACCATGTTGACTGAAAGTTCACAGCAAATATTTTCATTCAACTTTGGCTGTCAGTGTTTTTTTTCTCTTAGCTAGATATCGTATATCAAATATTCAAAATAATATTTAATGTTTAATAATGAATAATGTTTCTTACAATGTTTCCCAAATATTCTCCAAAATCAGCTAAATCTGAATCCATTTATTTTATGCACAATGCAATCAAATTAGAATAAATATGACTAGCGGAACTAACCGGAGAAACTGTAAATAGACACAAAGGTACTATACAGGGTAAATTCTGCGATATCAGTAGACTGCACGAAAAACAATAAATACCTTAAATTCCAGAAGAGATAGGTATAGAAAACTATTATACCATTCGAAAGAGAACAAAATTTTTTAACAGGCAGATATATACAAGATGTTCTATTTAAAAAAACGCAAGATAGTTTTAAGTTGACTAAATTCCGCATCAACCACCCGGTTTAAATTAATGTCATTTTGATGAATTATGGCAGGGTATATAACAGGGGACGTAACTAAGAGCCTAAGTTTATGGTATTTCCCCTATAAATTTTATCGCTCTTATTTTATTATTGTAAAATACACATCTTATTGAATTAGGCAGAGCTTTTTATATTTAAAAAAAATTAAATATATCAAAAACGGTTAACTTTAACAATAGGAAACTTTGATGAAAATTTACCTAAAAATTGACGTAGAATGCAAAATTGCAATAATATACAAGGTGTTCTATTTAAAATAACGAAGATGACGTCACCTTCTGATATAACCGGAGGCATTAGGTGGACGCCATTATTTTAGTTGAGAAGGGCATGTCCGAAAACGCTATTGCCCAAATTTTGAAAATCACCCTGTATAATAGCCTATATTATTTGAACGTACTAAATATTCCTGAACTCTAAAGTGCTTCGTTTTAAATTTTAGATGATATTGGTAATAATTGATAACATCAAGATGATACTAGATATATGAGGAAGATTAGAAATTAATTTTTGTACAAAATAATAATATTAATAATAATAGTAATAATAATAATTTATTATTTCAAACGATCATACAAATATGATATAGGACAAGCCAAAAAAAAATTGAAAATAAATTAGATATGGCAGATATTAGATGCATTAAATATAACAAAAGTGAAATAAAAACAAAACACAAAAACTTAACTTACGATGATAAATAAACATCTACTGAATAAAATGCATTGTTAATTAAATGACAGGTGTAGTCAAGTCGAGTTTTCAGAAAAATGAAATTTTCATTTCATATTACTTTTTGGCAATAGGTCTTTCTCCCCGCTGAATCCGAATCTGCTGGTTGCTAACCGAAATCCCGACCGGAAGTAAGATATTTAGTGTGGAGGCCAATATGGTGCCTAAACCGGAAACTGGAGCTCTAAAGCCCCACTTAGACACGGGAATGGGTCCAAAACATGCATTTATATATTTTTGAGTATGGGAAATTCAAAAATACACTTCAATAAAACATCGGTTGTGTAAATTCAAGATGGCAGCTATTACGAAAGTGACGCGTCTCTATACTCGTATATATTTTTGAGCACCAGAATTCCAAAAATTACCTCTGCACATTTTTGGTGAAAGAAAAGCATGTAAATGAATGAAAACATACAAAAATTACTATGTCTCTCCAGGATTGAGACAGGGACGTTTGCAGGTAGTACATAGTTTTAAGCAAGGGACATTCGCCTTCCTACAGCTGCTTCCTACAGTTCTTCGAATTACAGTCTTTAGTCCTTTACAGTGGCAGATGACAACTTCTGGACACGTATTAGGAATGAAAAACGAATTGTATGAATATTCTTTTTTCATGAGACGGTTAACTAAACTAAAAAAATATGTGTCTACGCAACTCTACGTAAAATTTGAGGACGAAAGCCTCTACGTTCTTGAGAACTTCTCACCAAGTGGCCAGCATCAAAGTTCGTTCAGAAACTGGCAGTTTTCGTCACAGAAAACCTTCCAGGCACATATCTTCGTTATGGATGCAAATTTGGATGTCGAATCACAACCAGTAATTGCATGGAAAGCCAGCAGATCGTGGCTTGCTCCGGTGGAAGCTTCTGGCAAATGTCATGCACTGGAACGTATTTGTAGTCTCGCGCAGTGCTACTCATAACACACAGATGCGAGCACATCATTTTCGCAATGTGGTGCGCAAACAAAGTACTACATCAGCCTCTCTGAGCATTACAACAACATTTTCAGCTATGCTGTACTTCTTCGCGTGACATTCTCAGGGAATCAATATTGCGAGTTGGATCGGTAGACTGAGCGTGTGATTCCTCTGTGAAGCCTCCTGAGAGCACCATTTCAAGATCATCAATATAAAAAACTACTCCAGTTCTTTGGCAGCAACAGGTTGGAATCAATGTCCCTGCGTACTGGAGCAAAACCCTTGGCTCTTTTCTACCTTGTTCCAGATTTCACAGATTGAGACACACAACATGAACCTCACGGTACTTATGTCTCCATGATAATATTATTTAAATAAAGCAGTCAGCGTAGTCACAAAATATATCAGCTTCATGAGGACGGCCCACTGACAACACAAATGACATTCCATCAATAATGAGCATTGAGTCAGATTTTTGTTTTAGATGTAGATGTTTTGGGAAATATATTCCCTTAACAATTTCTTTCACTAAAGAAGCTTTTTCTGCTGTTAGCTCACCGTACGGATTCTAACGATATAGGAACCTTGCAAAGCTCTTTTAAATTTCTTGTAGGGTCAACATTTCTTCCCCCATCATATGCTGCGATCAATACACCCAAGAAGTCTTTGTCAGTGTTCATAACTTGCCTTCTATTAGATTCTTTAGAAGTGTTGTCCTTGTAGAGGTCGCACGAAAAAACATTCAATAGAATGTGGTTTTAATTTAGTTTCGTTTAGTAAATATTTCACTTTTTTCCAATTTTTGGGTAGAAAACCTCACCAATTTTTTTTAAGTATATTTTATTCCCCATACTCAAAAACGTATAATTAAACGTTTTGGATGCATTACTGTATCCAAGGGACCTTTGCATCACCAATGTCTGGTTTCGGCGCCATATTCGTCACCATATTGAATATTTTACTTCCGGTGAGGATGTCAGTTTGGCTACCGGCAGATACGGATTCAGCGGAATAGGGGAAAATGACCATTTGCCAAAAAGTGAAAATGTGAAATGCTTCTAAAATTATTACAGAGAGCTTTTATCAACATTTTTTTAAGCTAATGTTATCAACTTTCTCACCTAAACCTTCTCGTCTAGCTCATGTATAGAACAACTCCTGCATAGAACAGGTTTGATGTGAACGGTTCAAACGTCTATGACGTGTGTTATATGCATCATAATGAATAAAAATAATACACCTTGCTAGCCAAATAGGCAAACAGTTTAGTACTAGTTTTAAATGTTATTGATGTGATTAGTAATAAGAATTAAATGTCAAGCATTGAACGTCAGAAGTGTCACTTAAGATATTTAGACATATTATTTATCTTGTTAATAATCTTTGATTCATAACGATATACATCATATCAATAATTATTAAAAGAAAACTGCAAGTATGTATAAACATGGCAAAACTAATATAATTATTTTCATTAAAAAATATTTTACTTCATGATTCACGATATACATGGAATGAATGGCTCTGTTGTAAGATGAAAACATAAATAGTTCTACTTAAATTACGCCAGCAAATAACGCCACAGTGAGTTATTGATTAAAAATTACATCAAGTAGTAGAACTGACCAAGAACAAAGATATCATAACATTCTGAAGAAAATGAAGGCAAGAGCATGAAATCAGCTGTTTCCTAAAAAGTGACATTATTGATAGACCGGGAGGTGATGACCGTTGATTGTCTCCGATTACAGATCGCATGCCTTTTGGAGGGGTGGAAGTGTATTCTGTGACAATAAAGAAAAGCGACTAGTACGGTTTCCGGTCATATGGAAAATTGGAAATTTATAATTACACAAGAACTATTTTTCTCTGATATAGTGCTTGCCATTTTATCAAAACATAGTCAAAATAAATTAAAGTCCTAATGACTAAAGGTATGCGATTTGCAGGAGATCAACGGTTACCAATGTATCATCAAAAAACTGAACCGGATCACTTTCCTTCCTACATGGCAGCACCGCACAGATGATGTCCAGAAGTTTTAGTATGTTCAAATTAGACCAGTCAAAACAATGGGTCAACCTAAAACAAATTTGGGACAAGCGGATTTTAGCGTGATTTTGTTCCCTATGGTGTACTTTTTATGTGTCTAAAAGTCTCCAGTGATCCCCCGAGCCAAACGAAACCGAAACTACCCCCATTTTTTTGTTTTTTTCCCGATTTTCTCAAAAAACCTTAAATTTTTCGACAAAATTTCAAGATACATTTTTCATAGAGCATACCCATTCACAAAACAAATTCCTTATCCAATGGTATAAATATAGTATAAATTCGAGTATTGCGCAAAGCCCTCTATTATATCCTTTTGAAAATAAATAAAATTAAATTCAACAAAATAATTTTCTATTACGCAAGTTCTGACCAATTTTTAAAACTACAATATCACTAATTGGTCGTTATTGTATTTTTATCATATCTGCGGAATGTACACTGCGCAACTTATTTAACGCACAACCAAAAAGTTAACTCAAATTTGACGTTATGTATTTTCGACAATTTTTGTTCGTTTTGGTCGATTTTTTTTTCAAATTGTAGGTTTTTCTCTTAGGAATATCACTGTCTTAGTTGTTTTGGTAAAACGAATGATTTTGATATTATACCAGGTGCTATAAAAATGTTATGTTTTTTTCCGAAATTTCAAAACGTCCTGTGGGCTACACAAGGTATTGCAAGTTATTGCAATTATAGCCAATTTAAAGCCTCATGTTTTTTCTACATTTTCTTTTTTTATTCATTTGTTTAGCTCTGTTACTTCATGAAATACACCGTTTTGAAACACCATATGCTTTTATTCACATGAAATGCATTTATCGGACAACTCAAACAGCTAGCAAGCTATGGAAATCGAAGATTACACGTCATAAACTGACAACTGTGTCATTAGTTTTTTGTTGACAGTCCAGCAATAATTAGTGAATAATGGAACGCCAAACCAGAAATTTAACTCGTGATGAGGCAGCTACATTACATGGTGAAGGGTGGAGTTACAACCGCATAGCTGGAAGGTTGGGAGTGTCTCACACAACTATAGCGAGAGCAATTCAAAGGTACGCGGAAACAGGAGAACATTCCAGACGGGCTGGTCAAGGTAGATCTCGTGTTACCTCTGCTATCCAGGATCGCTTTTTAAGAGTAAATGCTGTAAGACAACGATTTATAACTGCAACAACTTCAAGACTCAGGTGGTCCACTCATATGCGTTCAAACTGTACGCCGACGACTGAGGGAGGCAAATTTAAGACCGAGGATTGCTGCTGGAGGACCCGCATTAACAGTAGATCATCGAAGAGCCAGATTGAATTTTGCCAATGAGCATGTTAATTGGATGGAAGCAGATTGGGAACGTATTCTTTGGACTGATGAGTCAAGGTTCAGTTTGTATAATTGTGACAGACGTAATCGCGTCTACCGAAGACCCGATGAGCGATACAGTCAATGCAATTTTTTGCACACAACTTTATATGGAGCCACCGTCATGGTGTGGGGCGGATTATCTTTGACTGGGCGACCGGACTTGGTAACTGTGAATGGAAATCTCAATTCTGACAGATCCATCACAGACATTCTTGAAGCACGTTTTGCCTTATGCCCCCTATATAGAACCCAATTTTTTACCGAGTCTTATCGTGAGAAATTATCTTGAAGAAGTAGGAATTGATCACATAGACTGGCCAGCCCGTAGCCCCGACCTTAACCACATTGAACATGTTTGGGATTTTATCGGTCGGCGGTTACGAAGTGAGGGACGACAACCCCAAAATTTACAAGAATTGGAAGGACGCCTAGTCGAATTATGGAATGGCCTAGATCAGAACCTAATCAGAACTTTGGTTTTAAGTATGAACCAAAGATGTCGGGAGGTCATTCGCGGAAGGGGTGGAAACACCAGATACTAATTCTCTATTTACTTTTGGTTTGGTTCCTGTTATTCGTTGTTTTATTGATTAAAGCAATCCATTTTTCTAGGTATGTTTTTTGAGTTTTTGTCCTTTTAAGACCTTTTTCTCTTCTAAAACACCTTGCATCTCTCAATAAATTATAAGATATCAAGGAAAACAGAACGCAAAATGAGGCATTGAACCAGTATAATGAGTAATAAATAATGAGCACTTGACAAAAAAGAAAGTTAATACATTTAATAAAAATCACGTCAACTCAAAAATTGGATATTTTATGAAGTAACAGAGATAAACAAATGAATAAAAAAAGGAAAAATGTAGAAAAAACATGAGGCTTTAAATTGGCTATAATTGCAATAACTTGCAATACCTTGTATAGCCCACAGGACGTTTTGAAATTTCGGAAAAAAACATAACATTTTTATAGCACCTGGTATAATATCAAAATCATTCGTTTTACCAAAACAACTAAGACAGTGATATTCCTAAGAGAAAAACCTACAATTTGAAAAAAAATCGACCAAAACGAACAAAAATTGTCGAAAATACATAACGTCAAATTTGAGTTAACTTTTTGGTTGTGCGTTAAATAAGTTGCACAGTGTATGTAATTATTTTTTATTAATATTATTAGATATATTTATCTTTACAAATAATTTAAACTTCAGAATATCCTGCCGTTTTGCATAAAAATCTCCAAGTAATAAATAAGTTAAAAGTTAAAAAAACCGAGTAATTTATTAACAAGTAATACATTACAAAAAGTAACAATAATAAAAATATTGCAAGGAAAACATAAAACAATTTCGTTAAAAGATAAATTAAAACTTTCATGTGAAAGTTTATGTCTAAAACATTCTTTAATATCAGAAGTTTTACCTACACAATAATCATAAAAAATACAATTAAACACAAGTAGTGTTATTGTAGTTTTAAATTATTGCTCAGAACTTGTGAAATCGAAAATAATAAAATTTGCAGAATTTTAATTTTATTTAATTTCAATATGATTGAGGGCTATTCAATTACTCGAATCTGTACTATATTATATACCAGTCTATCTTGAAGCTTTGTCGAAAAGTTTAAGGTTTTTGAGAAAATCGCAAAAAAACAAGAAATTTAACCTTTGGGTTAGTTTGGCTCGGGGGATCACTGGGGACTTTTAGGCACATAAAGAGTACCCCATAGTTAACACAATCACGCTAAATACAACTT
The DNA here is from genome assembly GCA_964058915.1 of Tetropium fuscum. Taxonomy (NCBI): domain Eukaryota; kingdom Metazoa; phylum Arthropoda; class Insecta; order Coleoptera; family Cerambycidae; genus Tetropium; species Tetropium fuscum. The sequence goes on from CAXKVY010015059.1 coordinate 16,723, forward strand.
GTCCGAAATTAGTTTTAGGTTGGACTTAAAATTCACTTAATATTATTGGATATAGGCCATAATGCATCATAATAACAAGTTACTTTTCAACGGTTAGTTCCGCTATTCGCAAAAATTGGTTCTAATTCGGCTGTACCAACATTGACATAACTGTACGTTTATACATATACAAAAGCTTGGATATGCTGAAATGTAAATGGTACTCTAAGCATGATTGTATTAGGAACAAATAAAAAATCTGAACCAAGACTGGTTCACTTATATTTATGAATGGGTAATTGGTTTTCTTCTTACTAACAATGTTTCCCTAGAATTTCTCTAGGTAGGACACCGGATCAATTATATGATGTTATTGAAAGTAGCTATCTTGTTGAAATCTCTCTAGCATGTGACTGTATTTGGCAATATTCTCGTAAAGTGGCTCTGTATTTTCAATCAAATATGTAATGATTTCTAGGGTAAAACTGCGTTAAAATAATATTCTCCTGCGTTGTCCCAGGAACCAAAACCTGATATTTTAGGTTCTACAATCCAGCCAAATAGTTTCCAACTGAAGCTAACATCTCGACGCGATTATCTCGAGAATATACTTGAGCAGTAATTGAGTCATAATTTCCAATTTATAAACTTGAACGGGAAAGAGTGGAAACTATTTGACTGGTTAAAGCATGTGTCAAGCAATATATATATATTATACGAATGTATGCATGCAATCTAAAAACTGCATGTAGCCGACATTATGCACTAACACATGTAAATAAATACAGACCCAACACCTCCTCACACAGTCCTCAAAAAACTGGTCGAAATAGAAACAGAAAAACTACTAGCACAACACCGTCTGCACACAGCGAGGAACCCACCACGACGGCTCCGGCGAAGCGTTTTTCAGGGCGGAAAAATAAGCAGAGCAGGGCGTCTGTCACCACCGTGGAAAGTACGAGCAGTATCAACAGTAATAATAACGCTGGTGGGTATAGCAGAAGAGGGTACAAGCCCAGGATCCAGACCTCGGCGGTGGAGAAGGGCGGTGCTGCTTCCACGAGTCTGTACAAGTTTAAGTTGAACAGGTTTGTCAATTATAGTGTTTAGAAACAAATGCTATTTTAGTAAATTACGGTGGTAGATGCAGCAAATAGTTTCAAGAGCTATTTAGTACATCTACTGTCACATTGCAGTAAATGAAATTTAAGGATATCATTTCAATGGCTGATGATTTCATTCAATGTTATTATATAGAACATCTGGATGTAAAAGTAAGTGGATCATTCAAAATTTAGGTGAAAATATTATTCCAAGGATTAAATTCAAGAATTAGGCCATTGAAATAATACAGTATAATTCGCTGAAATCGCAAACTAACTAACTAACGCTAGTGCTGATTTTTTAATATGTTGTTAGGACCACTATCAGTAGTGTATATCATGTATGTTTGCAGCTTTGAAGGCCCTGTGCTAACTTCGTGGCACTCGAAAAACAGTGAGTGAGAATCACCATATCTCCTAAACTATGAGGTTTTTTTTCAAAAACGTATTATTACGTTTTCAAGGTAGATTAAATTTTCTAAAATTTGGGATCAAAACCAGCTCTGTAGGTAAAACAGTTACCAAGATAAAGCTCTCACAAATTGAAAATATTAAGACTTGGTCAACTTTCATCCCAGAAATCGGGTAAAATAGTCATTTTATGGGTAAAGTTATAGAGGGAGATGTTGTAGAGAATGTAATTAGCTTTAAGTGTAGAACGACGTCCGTAGGTGTGATAGTTTCCTCACAATGCTTAAAAATCCAAGTATAACGTACCTACATACATTTTAATTTCTTTCACTGCAAATTTACTTTATTCCATATCTCTTTACTTGACAAATTTTACTATAATGAATGCGAAACATATACCGGGTGATTTTTTAAACCTGATACATCCAAATATCTTAGAAGTAAACACTTTAAGGAAAAATATCTCCGATCAAAATAAAATCATTCCGTGGGGGAAAACATTGATACAAAAACCACCCCCACACCCCCGACCCCCTCCACATGGATTGGGGGTGACTTTGACATTTTAAATGGGGACCCCTAAATATCGCGGATTCTGATTTCCCGACTAAAAACACAAAGGTTTTATCTCAAACATTTTTTTTTAAATAATGATAGATGGCATAGTCCCATCATATACGTTCGCGCACATGGCATATGAATGCACGCAACTAAGAAGTGTATCTTCATCAATTCCCGCACATGCATTTTGAATTCTCTCAATTATATTCCTTGTTTACAGCGCCATTTATCATTATGGAAAAAAAATGTTAAGATAAACCTTTAGTATTTTAGTCGGGAAATCCGAATCCGATAAAAAATAGGGGTCCCCATTTCAAATGTCAAAGTCACCTCCACCCCTGCGCATGGGGTGGGGTTTGTGGGGGTAGTTTTTGTATCAAAGTCTTTTTACCACGGAATGATTTAATTTTAATACGAGCTATTTTTTTTCAAAGTGCTTACTTCATATTTGGATGTATCAGGTAAAAATAATCACCCGGTATTTATACAGATAATACATATAATTATCCACGCCTACTGAACTTATTACCACCAAGTTCAGAAGTGGTTGGGGGGGTGGAAAATGATGCCACTCAATTGGGATGTAAGAACACAGATCAGGGGCTAACAGCAATGATGAACGAAGTGGCTTCCTTCTCCCTTCCGGAATTTCTATCATGCGAGTGCAAGGAAGGATGCAGCGGAGGCGGCTGTGCCTGCCTAAAAGCAAGCCTCAAATGCTCGGCACTTTTTCGGCAACTTTTCTCCGGCGCGGCGTCTATTGCCAAAACGTCGCCGTAATTCAGATTGCCGAAGGAGAAGAAGACGACGACGACGATCGACAACTATTCAAACCCAACAATATCTCTTGTAAATATGCATATACATATCTATCAATAAATAAAAAATGTTGAATTAATTACATCGCAAATATATTATTAATGGGCTAAATATATATTTCCTGTAGATATACCTACATGGGTTTCACTTGGGCTGTATCTTGATAACTATTGTGCTTGTTCTAACCTCAGATTGTAGCAAATTTAATTTACTTTAAAAACGTAGTAATATGTTTTCTGAGCAAATGCATAATTTGGGAGATATAATGAAAAAACCGAAAATAGAGCGAAAATTTCGTGGTTTTTCAGGTACTACGAACACACACGTGCACAGGTCTTTCGAAACTGTAAACTTCGATATACACTACTGGCAGCGGTCCTAACAACATATTTAAAAAAATCATAACTAGCCGTTAGTTTGCGATTTTAATGTACTATATGACTGGTCTACATAATATATAAAAGTAAGATTTAGTTTGAATTTTCAAGAAACCTCATTTAGAAATGATGATATTCTAGATCTAGACGGTGATTTGATTTAAATTCCGCCTACGTTTTAGATGGTTCACTTCACGCCAGTAGCTTAACCATAAGACGCATTACCTTGCTCATATATATAATACACTGACGAAAGAAATTAAGACACTACATTGCTAACCTCTGTGGCTAATCTGTTGAAAATCTTGGAAGAAATCCACTATCAGTACAATACCTTGCATGTAACCGAATTGTAAAGTAATCGATGAAACAGTAAAATTCTTGAACTCGGTTCCGAATAAAACTAAGATAAGAATTATGGCAATGCAGCGTTTATTTCTTGCGCAAGTGTACACAGTACATCTTTTAAATATAAGAAATAAAAAAATATCACAGGACGCTGATAGTCCTCGCATGTTAGATAAAGACTCCAAGCACTTCACATATTAAATAAATAACACTTAGAATAAAAAAGGCAGTATTATATCAGTTGTGTTTCGCATTCGTTCGATCAGGTGCGATCAGGTTCGATCAGGTGCGATCAGGTGATAACTTCACTTTCACTCCAAAACCAAATCGCGACTTAATAAGCGATTTTATTATATCTAAATAATTTTTATTACCCCGTAATATTAAAGTCACCAGAGTTGTGAATAAGCAGCGTGATTTTAAGTGTATTGTAACTGATAATTAATTGTACGTGTAACTAATCAGATATCAAGATAGTATAAATACCTAATACGACCCTGCAGCCGCGCAACAGAGTAACCATTTTTGGATCGGAGCGTATGGCGGTAACTTAAAGGTTTTTTTATATCTTATATCCGAGATGTACTGTATATGCTTATTATAACAAACTCATAAATGTTATTTTTTTCTAACACCAAAATTCTTCCATATCTCCATGAGCACCCGAAGGAGGGCTTCCCGGGTAATTGCTTAGATCTTACCATGAAAACTTCAAGCGCCCCCCAAAGAAATATGCCACGATTCTTACTGACTTAGACTAGGCTAAACTAAAAATTACATTCACGAATATGTTCAAGCTTCATTCAGAAATCAATAGTGTGTGAAATTATTAAATAGACACGTGCATCAAAATTAAACCGTAATGACTTGCTAATAATCATCTGACTACGTTCGTATTTAGATAATGGATCCACGTGTGTATCGGTAACATGCATTAAATTACTTTCTTGTAGGTCGGCAGCCTAAAGAATACAAAAAAGTATTATTATTCCTAAAGAATAAAGACTATCGATTTAATGCAGGCTTATTATATATTTGTCAAATCTCAAATTTTTACCATTAGTCTAAGCAACGAAAGAGTTGTAGAGTGTATATGGAAAGGAGGAAACTTTTTCGCTTCAAGAATGTGTTGGGGGTAGTTGACACGTAAACAGCGGTTTATTCTATAAAAAAGGGTGACCCATAAAGTAGTGACACATTTTGGAGTCTAATAAATGTGCCCCTCAAAAACCTATATGTCAGTTTTTGGCGTTCAATATAAAAACAAAAGAAAATTTCAAAAAAACACTATAAAACGAAATACAGTGAAAAGTATAAAACGATTTTAATCTAAAGATGGTAGTAAAGAAATTTAATAACAAGGGATTTCAAATGAAAAAGTTTTATTCATTCATAGTACCTACACAATACAGACGGTAGCAGCTTCATTCTGTATTTTTATAGGTCCACTACTTAACTCATTTTCAGAGTCAATTTTAAGGTTTACGATACAAAAATTTTCAGGTTACCACCGTTGAAAATGGGCTGTTTTTTTTTCAAGCTCTTTTACATGGTAAACATTGGTCTAATTCGATCATTTTTCCATTAACTGCAATTAAAATAAATAAAAATAAGTTTTTGCTACGCCTCTGTTCCTTTAAAGAAAATTTTGCTATCGGAAATGAAATTTACGCTTCATTTTAAGCATATAGTATCGTTTTCGGGTTTATAAGATAATTTGTAGAAAATCCATATTTTATGGGTATGCATCGAAATTTTTAT
>CAXKVY010015060.1:0-18231 GCA_964058915.1 Tetropium fuscum
GAAAATTCAAACTAAATCTTACTTTTATATATTATGTAGACCAGTCATATAGTACATTAAAATCGCAAACTAACGGCTAGTTATGATTTTTTTAAATATGTTGTTAGGACCGCTGCCAGTAGTGTATATCGAAGTTTACAGTTTCGAAAGACCTGTGCACGTGTGTGTTCGTAGTACCTGAAAAACCACGAAATTTTCGCTCTATTTTCGGTTTTTTCATTATATCTCCCAAATTATGCATTTGCTCAGAAAACATATTACTACGTTTTTAAAGTAAATTAAATTTGCTACAATCTGAGGTTAGAACAAGCACAATAGTTATCAAGATACAGCCCAAGTGAAACCCATGTAGGTATATCTACAGGAAATATATATTTAGCCCATTAATAATATATTTGCGATGTAATTAATTCAACATTTTTTATTTATTGATAGATATGTATATGCATATTTACAAGAGATATTGTTGGGTTTGAATAGTTGTCGATCGTCGTCGTCGTCTTCTTCTCCTTCGGCAATCTGAATTACGGCGACGTTTTGGCAATAGACGCCGCGCCGGAGAAAAGTTGCCGAAAAAGTGCCGAGCATTTGAGGCTTGCTTTTAGGCAGGCACAGCCGCCTCCGCTGCATCCTTCCTTGCACTCGCATGATAGAAATTCCGGAAGGGAGAAGGAAGCCACTTCGTTCATCATTGCTGTTAGCCCCTGATCTGTGTTCTTACATCCCAATTGAGTGGCATCATTTTCCACCCCCCCAACCACTTCTGAACTTGGTGGTAATAAGTTCAGTAGGCGTGGATAATTATATGTATTATCTGTATAAATACCGGGTGATTATTTTTACCTGATACATCCAAATATGAAGTAAGCACTTTGAAAAAAAATAGCTCGTATTAAAATTAAATCATTCCGTGGTAAAAAGACTTTGATACAAAAACTACCCCCACAAACCCCACCCCATGCGCAGGGGTGGAGGTGACTTTGACATTTGAAATGGGGACCCCTATTTTTTATCGGATTCGGATTTCCCGACTAAAATACTAAAGGTTTATCTTAACATTTTTTTTCCATAATGATAAATGGCGCTGTAAACAAGGAATATAATTGAGAGAATTCAAAATGCATGTGCGGGAATTGATGAAGATACACTTCTTAGTTGCGTGCATTCATATGCCATGTGCGCGAACGTATATGATGGGACTATGCCATCTATCATTATTTAAAAAAAAATGTTTGAGATAAAACCTTTGTGTTTTTAGTCGGGAAATCAGAATCCGCGATATTTAGGGGTCCCCATTTAAAATGTCAAAGTCACCCCCAATCCATGTGGAGGGGGTCGGGGGTGTGGGGGTGGTTTTTGTATCAATGTTTTCCCCCACGGAATGATTTTATTTTGATCGGAGATATTTTTCCTTAAAGTGTTTACTTCTAAGATATTTGGATGTATCAGGTTTAAAAAATCACCCGGTATATGTTTCGCATTCATTATAGTAAAATTTGTCAAGTAAAGAGATATGGAATAAAGTAAATTTGCAGTGAAAGAAATTAAAATGTATGTAGGTACGTTATACTTGGATTTTTAAGCATTGTGAGGAAACTATCACACCTACGGACGTCGTTCTACACTTAAAGCTAATTACATTCTCTACAACATCTCCCTCTATAACTTTACCCATAAAATGACTATTTTACCCGATTTCTGGGATGAAAGTTGACCAAGTCTTAATATTTTCAATTTGTGAGAGCTTTATCTTGGTAACTGTTTTACCTACAGAGCTGGTTTTGATCCCAAATTTTAGAAAATTTAATCTACCTTGAAAACGTAATAATACGTTTTTGAAAAAAAACCTCATAGTTTAGGAGATATGGTGATTCTCACTCACTGTTTTTCGAGTGCCACGAAGTTAGCACAGGGCCTTCAAAGCTGCAAACATACATGATATACACTACTGATAGTGGTCCTAACAACATATTAAAAAATCAGCACTAGCGTTAGTTAGTTAGTTTGCGATTTCAGCGAATTATACTGTATTATTTCAATGGCCTAATTCTTGAATTTAATCCTTGGAATAATATTTTCACCTAAATTTTGAATGATCCACTTACTTTTACATCCAGATGTTCTATATAATAACATTGAATGAAATCATCAGCCATTGAAATGATATCCTTAAATTTCATTTACTGCAATGTGACAGTAGATGTACTAAATAGCTCTTGAAACTATTTGCTGCATCTACCACCGTAATTTACTAAAATAGCATTTGTTTCTAAACACTATAATTGACAAACCTGTTCAACTTAAACTTGTACAGACTCGTGGAAGCAGCACCGCCCTTCTCCACCGCCGAGGTCTGGATCCTGGGCTTGTACCCTCTTCTGCTATACCCACCAGCGTTATTATTACTGTTGATACTGCTCGTACTTTCCACGGTGGTGACAGACGCCCTGCTCTGCTTATTTTTCCGCCCTGAAAAACGCTTCGCCGGAGCCGTCGTGGTGGGTTCCTCGCTGTGTGCAGACGGTGTTGTGCTAGTAGTTTTTCTGTTTCTATTTCGACCAGTTTTTTGAGGACTGTGTGAGGAGGTGTTGGGTCTGTATTTATTTACATGTGTTAGTGCATAATGTCGGCTACATGCAGTTTTTAGATTGCATGCATACATTCGTATAATATATATATATTGCTTGACACATGCTTTAACCAGTCAAATAGTTTCCACTCTTTCCCGTTCAAGTTTATAAATTGGAAATTATGACTCAATTACTGCTCAAGTATATTCTCGAGATAATCGCGTCGAGATGTTAGCTTCAGTTGGAAACTATTTGGCTGGATTGTAGAACCTAAAATATCAGGTTTTGGTTCCTGGGACAACGCAGGAGAATATTATTTTAACGCAGTTTTACCCTAGAAATCATTACATATTTGATTGAAAATACAGAGCCACTTTACGAGAATATTGCCAAATACAGTCACATGCTAGAGAGATTTCAACAAGATAGCTACTTTCAATAACATCATATAATTGATCCGGTGTCCTACCTAGAGAAATTCTAGGGAAACATTGTTAGTAAGAAGAAAACCAATTACCCATTCATAAATATAAGTGAACCAGTCTTGGTTCAGATTTTTTATTTGTTCCTAATACAATCATGCTTAGAGTACCATTTACATTTCAGCATATCCAAGCTTTTGTATATGTATAAACGTACAGTTATGTCAATGTTGGTACAGCCGAATTAGAACCAATTTTTGCGAATAGCGGAACTAACCGTTGAAAAGTAACTTGTTATTATGATGCATTATGGCCTATATCCAATAATATTAAGTGAATTTTAAGTCCAACCTAAAACTAATTTCGGACAAGTTGTATTTAGCGTGATTGTGTTAACTATGGGGTACTCTTTATGTGCCTAAAAGTCCCCAGTGATCCCCCGAGCCAAACTAACCCAAAGGTTAAATTTCTTGTTTTTTTGCGATTTTCTCAAAAACCTTAAACTTTTCGACAAAGCTTCAAGATAGACTGGTATATAATATAGTACAGATTCGAGTAATTGAATAGCCCTCAATCATATTGAAATTAAATAAAATTAAAATTCTGCAAATTTTATTATTTTCGATTTCACAAGTTCTGAGCAATAATTTAAAACTACAATAACACTACTTGTGTTTAATTGTATTTTTTATGATTATTGTGTAGGTAAAACTTCTGATATTAAAGAATGTTTTAGACATAAACTTTCACATGAAAGTTTTAATTTATCTTTTAACGAAATTGTTTTATGTTTTCCTTGCAATATTTTTATTATTGTTACTTTTTGTAATGTATTACTTGTTAATAAATTACTCGGTTTTTTTAACTTTTAACTTATTTATTACTTGGAGATTTTTATGCAAAACGGCAGGATATTCTGAAGTTTAAATTATTTGTAAAGATAAATATATCTAATAATATTAATAAAAAATAATTACATACACTGTGCAACTTATTTAACGCACAACCAAAAAGTTAACTCAAATTTGACGTTATGTATTTTCGACAATTTTTGTTCGTTTTGGTCGATTTTTTTTCAAATTGTAGGTTTTTCTCTTAGGAATATCACTGTCTTAGTTGTTTTGGTAAAACGAATGATTTTGATATTATACCAGGTGCTATAAAAATGTTATGTTTTTTTCCGAAATTTCAAAACGTCCTGTGGGCTATACAAGGTATTGCAAGTTATTGCAATTATAGCCAATTTAAAGCCTCATGTTTTTTCTACATTTTTCCTTTTTTTATTCATTTGTTTATCTCTGTTACTTCATAAAATATCCAATTTTTGAGTTGACGTGATTTTTATTAAATGTATTAACTTTCTTTTTTGTCAAGTGCTCATTATTTATTACTCATTATACTGGTTCAATGCCTCATTTTGCGTTCTGTTTTCCTTGATATCTTATAATTTATTGAGAGATGCAAGGTGTTTTAGAAGAGAAAAAGGTCTTAAAAGGACAAAAACTCAAAAAACATACCTAGAAAAATGGATTGCTTTAATCAATAAAACAACGAATAACAGGAACCAAACCAAAAGTAAATAGAGAATTAGTATCTGGTGTTTCCACCCCTTCCGCGAATGACCTCCCGACATCTTTGGTTCATACTTAAAACCAAAGTTCTGATTAGGTTCTGATCTAGGCCATTCCATAATTCGACTAGGCGTCCTTCCAATTCTTGTAAATTTTGGGGTTGTCGTCCCTCACTTCGTAACCGCCGACCGATAAAATCCCAAACATGTTCAATGTGGTTAAGGTCGGGGCTACGGGCTGGCCAGTCTATGTGATCAATTCCTACTTCTTCAAGATAATTTCTCACGATAAGACTCGGTAAAAAATTGGGTTCTATATAGGGGGCATAAGGCAAAACGTGCTTCAAGAATGTCTGTGATGGATCTGTCAGAATTGAGATTTCCATTCACAGTTACCAAGTCCGGTCGCCCAGTCAAAGATAATCCGCCCCACACCATGACGGTGGCTCCATATAAAGTTGTGTGCAAAAAATTGCATTGACTGTATCGCTCATCGGGTCTTCGGTAGACGCGATTACGTCTGTCACAATTATACAAACTGAACCTTGACTCATCAGTCCAAAGAATACGTTCCCAATCTGCTTCCATCCAATTAACATGCTCATTGGCAAAATTCAATCTGGCTCTTCGATGATCTACTGTTAATGCGGGTCCTCCAGCAGCAATCCTCGGTCTTAAATTTGCCTCCCTCAGTCGTCGGCGTACAGTTTGAACGCATATGAGTGGACCACCTGAGTCTTGAAGTTGTTGCAGTTATAAATCGTTGTCTTACAGCATTTACTCTTAAAAAGCGATCCTGGATAGCAGAGGTAACACGAGATCTACCTTGACCAGCCCGTCTGGAATGTTCTCCTGTTTCCGCGTACCTTTGAATTGCTCTCGCTATAGTTGTGTGAGACACTCCCAACCTTCCAGCTATGCGGTTGTAACTCCACCCTTCACCATGTAATGTAGCTGCCTCATCACGAGTTAAATTTCTGGTTTGGCGTTCCATTATTCACTAATTATTGCTGGACTGTCAACAAAAAACTAATGACACAGTTGTCAGTTTATGACGTGTAATCTTCGATTTCCATAGCTTGCTAGCTGTTTGAGTTGTCCGATAAATGCATTTCATGTGAATAAAAGCATATGGTGTTTCAAAACGGTGTATTTCATGAAGTAACAGAGCTAAACAAATGAATAAAAAAAGAAAATGTAGAAAAAACATGAGGCTTTAAATTGGCTATAATTGCAATAACTTGCAATACCTTGTGTAGCCCACAGGACGTTTTGAAATTTCGGAAAAAAACATAACATTTTTATAGCACCTGGTATAATATCAAAATCATTCGTTTTACCAAAACAACTAAGACAGTGATATTCCTAAGAGAAAAACCTACAATTTGAAAAAAAAATCGACCAAAACGAACAAAAATTGTCGAAAATACATAACGTCAAATTTGAGTTAACTTTTTGGTTGTGCGTTAAATAAGTTGCGCAGTGTACATTCCGCAGATATGATAAAAATACAATAACGACCAATTAGTGATATTGTAGTTTTAAAAATTGGTCAGAACTTGCGTAATAGAAAATTATTTTGTTGAATTTAATTTTATTTATTTTCAAAAGGATATAATAGAGGGCTTTGCGCAATACTCGAATTTATACTATATTTATACCATTGGATAAGGAATTTGTTTTGTGAATGGGTATGCTCTATGAAAAATGTATCTTGAAATTTTGTCGAAAAATTTAAGGTTTTTTGAGAAAATCGGGAAAAAAACAAAAAAATGGGGGTAGTTTCGGTTTCGTTTGGCTCGGGGGATCACTGGAGACTTTTAGACACATAAAAAGTACACCATAGGGAACAAAATCACGCTAAAATCCGCTTGTCCCAAATTTGTTTTAGGTTGACCCATTGTTTTGACTGGTCTAATTTGAACATACTAAAACTTCTGGACATCATCTGTGCGGTGCTGCCATGTAGGAAGGAAAGTGATCCGGTTCAGTTTTTTGATGATACATTGGTAACCGTTGATCTCCTGCAAATCGCATACCTTTAGTCATTAGGACTTTAATTTATTTTGACTATGTTTTGATAAAATGGCAAGCACTATATCAGAGAAAAATAGTTCTTGTGTAATTATAAATTTCCAATTTTCCATATGACCGGAAACCGTACTAGTCGCTTTTCTTTATTGTCACAGAATACACTTCCACCCCTCCAAAAGGCATGCGATCTGTAATCGGAGACAATCAACGGTCATCACCTCCCGGTCTATCAATAATGTCACTTTTTAGGAAACAGCTGATTTCATGCTCTTGCCTTCATTTTCTTCAGAATGTTATGATATCTTTGTTCTTGGTCAGTTCTACTACTTGATGTAATTTTTAATCAATAACTCACTGTGGCGTTATTTGCTGGCGTAATTTAAGTAGAACTATTTATGTTTTCATCTTACAACAGAGCCATTCATTCCATGTATATCGTGAATCATGAAGTAAAATATTTTTTAATGAAAATAATTATATTAGTTTTGCCATGTTTATACATACTTGCAGTTTTCTTTTAATAATTATTGATATGATGTATATCGTTATGAATCAAAGATTATTAACAAGATAAATAATATGTCTAAATATCTTAAGTGACACTTCTGACGTTCAATGCTTGACATTTAATTCTTATTACTAATCACATCAATAACATTTAAAACTAGTACTAAACTGTTTGCCTATTTGGCTAGCAAGGTGTATTATTTTTATTCATTATGATGCATATAACACACGTCATAGACGTTTGAACCGTTCACATCAAACCTGTTCTATGCAGGAGTTGTTCTATACATGAGCTAGACGAGAAGGTTTAGGTGAGAAAGTTGATAACATTAGCTTAAAAAAATGTTGATAAAAGCTCTCTGTAATAATTTTAGAAGCATTTCACATTTTCACTTTTTGGCAAATGGTCATTTTCCCCTATTCCGCTGAATCCGTATCTGCCGGTAGCCAAACTGACATCCTCACCGGAAGTAAAATATTCAATATGGTGACGAATATGGCGCCGAAACCAGACATTGGTGATGCAAAGGTCCCTTGGATACAGTAATGCATCCAAAACGTTTAATTATACGTTTTTGAGTATGGGGAATAAAATATACTTAAAAAAAATTGGTGAGGTTTTCTACCCAAAAATTGGAAAAAAGTGAAATATTTACTAAACGAAACTAAATTAAAACCACATTCTATTGAATGTTTTTTCGTGCGACCTCTACAAGGACAACACTTCTAAAGAATCTAATAGAAGGCAAGTTATGAACACTGACAAAGACTTCTTGGGTGTATTGATCGCAGCATATGATGGGGGAAGAAATGTTGACCCTACAAGAAATTTAAAAGAGCTTTGCAAGGTTCCTATATCGTTAGAATCCGTACGGTGAGCTAACAGCAGAAAAAGCTTCTTTAGTGAAAGAAATTGTTAAGGGAATATATTTCCCAAAACATCTACATCTAAAACAAAAATCTGACTCAATGCTCATTATTGATGGAATGTCATTTGTGTTGTCAGTGGGCCGTCCTCATGAAGCTGATATATTTTGTGACTACGCTGACTGCTTTATTTAAATAATATTATCATGGAGACATAAGTACCGTGAGGTTCATGTTGTGTGTCTCAATCTGTGAAATCTGGAACAAGGTAGAAAAGAGCCAAGGGTTTTGCTCCAGTACGCAGGGACATTGATTCCAACCTGTTGCTGCCAAAGAACTGGAGTAGTTTTTTATATTGATGATCTTGAAATGGTGCTCTCAGGAGGCTTCACAGAGGAATCACACGCTCAGTCTACCGATCCAACTCGCAATATTGATTCCCTGAGAATGTCACGCGAAGAAGTACAGCATAGCTGAAAATGTTGTTGTAATGCTCAGAGAGGCTGATGTAGTACTTTGTTTGCGCACCACATTGCGAAAATGATGTGCTCGCATCTGTGTGTTATGAGTAGCACTGCGCGAGACTACAAATACGTTCCAGTGCATGACATTTGCCAGAAGCTTCCACCGGAGCAAGCCACGATCTGCTGGCTTTCCATGCAATTACTGGTTGTGATTCGACATCCAAATTTGCATCCATAACGAAGATATGTGCCTGGAAGGTTTTCTGTGACGAAAACTGCCAGTTTCTGAACGAACTTTGATGCTGGCCACTTGGTGAGAAGTTCTCAAGAACGTAGAGGCTTTCGTCCTCAAATTTTACGTAGAGTTGCGTAGACACATATTTTTTTAGTTTAGTTAACCGTCTCATGAAAAAAGAATATTCATACAATTCGTTTTTCATTCCTAATACGTGTCCAGAAGTTGTCATCTGCCACTGTAAAGGACTAAAGACTGTAATTCGAAGAACTGTAGGAAGCAGCTGTAGGAAGGCGAATGTCCCTTGCTTAAAACTATGTACTACCTGCAAACGTCCCTGTCTCAATCCTGGAGAGACATAGTAATTTTTGTATGTTTTCATTCATTTACATGCTTTTCTTTCACCAAAAATGTGCAGAGGTAATTTTTGGAATTCTGGTGCTCAAAAATATATACGAGTATAGAGACGCGTCACTTTCGTAATAGCTGCCATCTTGAATTTACACAACCGATGTTTTATTGAAGTGTATTTTTGAATTTCCCATACTCAAAAATATATAAATGCATGTTTTGGACCCATTCCCGTGTCTAAGTGGGGCTTTAGAGCTCCAGTTTCCGGTTTAGGCACCATATTGGCCTCCACACTAAATATCTTACTTCCGGTCGGGATTTCGGTTAGCAACCAGCAGATTCGGATTCAGCGGGGAGAAAGACCTATTGCCAAAAAGTAATATGAAATGAAAATTTCATTTTTCTGAAAACTCGACTTGACTACACCTGTCATTTAATTAACAATGCATTTTATTCAGTAGATGTTTATTTATCATCGTAAGTTAAGTTTTTGTGTTTTGTTTTTATTTCACTTTTGTTATATTTAATGCATCTAATATCTGCCATATCTAATTTATTTTCAATTTTTTTTTGGCTTGTCCTATATCATATTTGTATGATCGTTTGAAATAATAAATTATTATTATTACTATTATTATTAATATTATTATTTTGTACAAAAATTAATTTCTAATCTTCCTCATATATCTAGTATCATCTTGATGTTATCAATTATTACCAATATCATCTAAAATTTAAAACGAAGCACTTTAGAGTTCAGGAATATTTAGTACGTTCAAATAATATAGGCTATTATACAGGGTGATTTTCAAAATTTGGGCAATAGCGTTTTCGGACATGCCCTTCTCAACTAAAATAATGGCGTCCACCTAATGCCTCCGGTTATATCAGAAGGTGACGTCATCTTCGTTATTTTAAATAGAACACCTTGTATATTATTGCAATTTTGCATTCTACGTCAATTTTTAGGTAAATTTTCATCAAAGTTTCCTATTGTTAAAGTTAACCGTTTTTGATATATTTAATTTTTTTTAAATATAAAAAGCTCTGCCTAATTCAATAAGATGTGTATTTTACAATAATAAAATAAGAGCGATAAAATTTATAGGGGAAATACCATAAACTTAGGCTCTTAGTTACGTCCCCTGTTATATACCCTGCCATAATTCATCAAAATGACATTAATTTAAACCGGGTGGTTGATGCGGAATTTAGTCAACTTAAAACTATCTTGCGTTTTTTTAAATAGAACATCTTGTATATATCTGCCTGTTAAAAAATTTTGTTCTCTTTCGAATGGTATAATAGTTTTCTATACCTATCTCTTCTGGAATTTAAGGTATTTATTGTTTTTCGTGCAGTCTACTGATATCGCAGAATTTACCCTGTATAGTACCTTTGTGTCTATTTACAGTTTCTCCGGTTAGTTCCGCTAGTCATATTTATTCTAATTTGATTGCATTGTGCATAAAATAAATGGATTCAGATTTAGCTGATTTTGGAGAATATTTGGGAAACATTGTAAGAAACATTATTCATTATTAAACATTAAATATTATTTTGAATATTTGATATACGATATCTAGCTAAGAGAAAAAAAACACTGACAGCCAAAGTTGAATGAAAATATTTGCTGTGAACTTTCAGTCAACATGGTGGATTATTTCCGCGGATTTGCTCCCGACTTTTCTACAGATAATAGAAGTTAGGAAGCACATAGAAATTGCCGTTGTGTCGAGCTTTTTAATTGGACGGACGGCTACTGGATCATTACCGAAAGTTTCAGTTACCTATTTGAAAATAGCTTAGGCGTGTACTATTGTTATGAAAGTTCCGGCAGACAGTTTGGTAGTTATTAGTAAATATAATATAAAGAGGAGTATTGATTGCAATACTGTCAGATTAAATCTCACCGAAAGGCTAGCATCAACACCACCTATCTACTTACTTGGAGGCACGAGCATTCTGCTGGTTCCTATTTTTCTGGGGCTTCTTGTAACTTGGCTGGGGTTGAGGTTGAGTCACCTCCTTATTCCCTTCGGCCGCATCCGCGTCCTTATTCCTATTTTTAAACCTCTTGAATGAGCTTCCAGCACCAATAGGTTTTCTAGTAGTTTTCACAGAGTTCTGTGCTTCAATAGGTGCAACAGATTCCTCGCTGATGGCACTCGCTGGGGTAAGCTCTAAATGACGATGTTTGTTTGCTTTGCCTAGAGACGGAGCGGCGGTTTTTAATATCCTCAGGCTGGGGGTAGGATTGATTTTCCCCTTTGGGCTACTGGAGATGTGGGAGGTACTCTGAAGTACCTGTGCATACTTTCCTGTAAAAATATAGCTTTAGGGGCAGCGAATATCCATATCGGACGTGTTCAATTTAAACGACAAAACAATGTCGGACTTTTGAGTGTTCACAGGGATGCACATGAGCGATAAGAGCTATAGTATAGTATAAGTATAAGTAAGAAGAAGGTAGACTCTTAAACGTTAAGTAAAAAGATTTCATTATTGGGGCACATATGCCATTAGATAGAACGCCCACAACGTTGTCTGAGACCATACCCCAAAGCAACAATACTATGAAAGGTACAGACAATATCTCGGCAGACGATGGAATGTTTTCTTACCTGAAATATAAGTCCCTATAACACTTGTTTCGTGCACGGTGGTCACACCTTCTTTCACCACCGTACCACCCAGCTTAGTCACTAGTCCGGTAGGATGACCACCATTCGGTCTTTTCGTAGCTGCCTTTTTAGCTTCAGTAGCTGGCCTATGCTTCAAATGAAACTTCGAGCTAGGTTTGAGATTGATAACTTTATAAGTTTCTTCTACCACCTCAGATGGTTGTCTTGAAAGGAAGTCGTATTCAGGTTCTCCTATATTATTTCCTATTACAGCAGCTGGCTCTTCGTCTGACTTTACCTGAACGACACTGGATACGACACTAGCTACGTCTTTATGCGTATGGACGTTAACTTTGGTATTAACTGAAGGTTTAGGAAGCTCCGTAGGCCCACTGAAGACCTCGACTTTCGTTATGATGTTCTGTTTGATTGCCTTACTAGGAGGAGCCTCAACTACCTACAATTAAACAATATTCAATACACCCAAAAAGAGACAATAATAAAACAACAATACTTTCAGAAGGGATAGACTTACCTGTACTTTGCTTACAACTTTCGGTGCTACATTTATCACCGATTTGCTTTCTACTACATTAACTTTAGTAGATGGAGATGCCTTGATGGCTACAGGTGATGGGTTCGACTGAACTTGTGCAACTGACACCACCTTATTAGAAGCTGATGGCGGTTTCTGTCCATTGGATATTTGTGTTTTGCTAGGCTCTATAGCTGCCTGATTCTTAGCCGTTATCGGCTTAGTTTCAATGACATTATTGGTGGAAATATCTTTGGTAGGCTTTGGTGGCTCTGAAAAAAATTAGTCAAAATATTTAGGGGCCATTTGAATGCGAGAAAAATATGTCTTAAGAACACGAAGATAAGATAGAAGAGCTTTCTATTTCTGTGAAAGGTTACTTGATCTACTCCGCAGCAGCATACCTAGGTAGGCACATAATGGGTAAGTTTTGCTTCTAGTCTACAGATGGCGCGGATGTTTCACGATTAAAGGTGTGCTAGCAAGTATTTATATTATAGTTTTAAAAATTATGGTTTATGAATCCATAAACTATAACGTTTTCAGTTTATCCTTACATAATATACATGAAATATCTATCTACAATGCTGGCCAATAGGTTAGAATAATTCAAAATTTTAATATAATTTTGGATTCATATATCTTTTGAATAATATGGAATATCAAAATACGGTTTCAGGACATTATTGGAAATTTCATTGGTAATAAATGTCCTGAATATCATGTTTGTATCGTGCTCGAAAAAGGAATATACGGGGTGTAAACTAAACCCCTACAAAAAATCAAAATTTCATTCTTACCGAGAGTTTGAGAAATTTTGATACCAGGGTAGCCTATGGACCAATTCGAAGAGTAGGAATTTTTTGCAAATGTATCTTACTATTTAAAAATAAAATAGAATGTGAATTTACAATTTTATATATAACATATGGTTTAAATAAACATACACTGAGTAAATAAATGTAAATTTATTCAGAGTCAAGCACAAACACCGCAATAGATCAGGAACGTCGCCCTTTTGGAAGGGTCTGGACTCACCCAGTTTAGATCAGTGGAGGAGGGAGGGGGCGGAGAGAAGGCGATTTCTAGAGGTGGAGGCGGGTCGTCATATGGTGCTGGGTCCTCGTCCAGGACAAGAGGTGGCGTTGTCGCAACTTCGCTCTTGGCAAAAGGAGCATAGGACTCAGCACTTGAGCTCTACCTTTCTGCAAGTGCACGACCCTAGGCACCCTTTCTTGCATTTGCAAGCCACTATTCTACGGAGGGTTTGAGGAGCGGGCTCTGAGCATATTATCGGGCATGAGATTGTTCGCTGGTAGCCCATCCCCAGTCACATGAGTTTTTTGTCGACCTCCCAACTATTTTGCAGCTTTGTGGTATTTTTCGATTTTGTGCTCTGGGTTCTTACGACCTGCTGGTAGTTTTACCTGGGGCTTTAGAAATTCTTCTGTGATCTCTTCTCCACACAAACAACAGATCTTTCCCAGATTTAAAACCTGCCGTTGACGTGATGATTACGTATGTGATGGCCGCTCGGTTGGATCTGGATCCCCTCCTCAGGGCGACGGTTAAATGTGCGATACAGACCAACATTATTCAGTACAATATTTTCATCATTTTCCCAAAATCCGATGTTTTATTATTTTTTCGTTTTTGAGGAAACTCTGAGGCCTAGAGGCACCATTTTCGAATCGTATATTAACTTCAGTCAATTCAATTTCCTACAAATTTCATTGGCATAACTTTCACTGGGACCATTAGTTTAGCCGGTACGTGTTTCGGCAAATGACCTTACCGAAAAATGTTCACTTTTTGGAAAAATATATCATATTCCACTAGCTGTATCTCCGTAACATATTTGGGCTCAAATTAGAGCAAATTTATTTTAATACTCGAAAAACGCTTCCTTAAGGTAGTTTTATCGAAAAAATCTAAACCAAGTGCCAGAATTTCGCGGTATTCGAGCATTATAGGAGTAGCACATGGTTTTTCAGGGTTTGAAACTTGGATATACACTACTCAGGGGTCCTACTAACATATATACAAAAATCGTAGATACATGTGCGTTTGCGATGTTTGGTGCTTTTATTGACTGGACTATATTTTTAAGGTACAACAACACAATTGCACACAATTTGCTAATATTCAGCAACGATTTGTTCTTACAGTCATCAATCATTAATAACTAATGTAAATTATATTCGAGCCTGCTCCACCTATTTTTTTACTACCAGATGCTGTCATTACCAGTGTATAGACATTTTCTGGATAAAATCTTGCATTCAGAGGCAGACGTGATATTTTACCGGTCTGTCATAGCATAGCAAGTGACAGCCAGATTTGTGTAGCATCGATTCCAATTAATTCTGATATCGTAATTACCTGGCGGGGCGACGGCCGCGCTTTGCGGGGAGAAAACCATGACAGTGTTGCCGATCGTGGTGGTAAAATCAAGGAACCCGTAGACGGTTTGGGTGACGTAGTTTCCAGGGCTGGAGGCGGCAGTCTGGACTACCTCCGGCGCAGCATTATATGGGTTGACAAAAACGGGGCCTTGGGACGCATATACCAATTTCACTGCAACATAAAAATATACCAATAAGTTATTTAGTATAAAAAGCTGAATTATTGTGTACACAGGCAAATTTTACGGCCGGCTTATTTTGGTCTATATTTTGTTACTTCGCGCTTCATTAGCGTATGGTTGGTTATATTTTTAGTATGTAGATACCTTTCACTTTTTTTTCAGATTGTCAGCAAGACTTGTGGCAGTATAGACTGCGGTGTTATGTAATTTGTTTTTTGTTTTGCTCAGAAAAATAACATATACGAAGTACTTCGTAATACCTGAATGAAATTGATATGGTTAAGCAAAAATTTACCTTTTACTCTTGATTAGTGTTGCAACAATTCAAATTGTTAGAACAAATAAGTATTTCTTATGCAGATTACTTAACTGCCTTTTACAGGAAATAAAAACTTGCTCGGTTTTCGTTGTACATATTGATTGAGAGTTCGGGGCAGACCTACGTGCCATTTTGCTGCAAACTATATAATACCAGTAACAATTTTTATGAAATATAAGAAGCTATTTGCTAAAAGTAGGAAAACTTTATGAAATATGGCGGCATTAAGCTGGTTCGTTCTCGTAGCTCAAGAAAGACATTTAAGAATTTACCTTTTGTGGACTTCATGCCGAAATAAAAATAAAACTCGAACGATACTTGCATATTGGCAACTACAACAAGTGAATTGCGATTATTATATTATTTTCAGTATGCCTCAGTACCTATTCAATCTATGCCTAATAAGCATTGTCCTATATATCGTTAATTGGGTTCTAATTGTAAATATACATGTACATAATATACTGAAAATAAACTTAAAAGATTAAGAGATGTTCAATATATATATATATATATATATATATATATATATATATATATATATATATATATATATATATATATATATATATATATATATATATATATATATATATATATATATATATATATATATATATATATATATATATATATATATATATATATATATATATATATATATATAATAAACTTAAAAGATTAAGAGATGTTCAATATATATATATATATATATATATATATATATATATATATATATATATATATATATATATATATATATATATATATATATATATATATATATATATATATATATATATATATATATATATATATATATATATATATATATATATATGTATATATATATATATATATATATATATATATATATATATATATATATATATATATATATATATATATATATATATATATATATATATATATATATATATATATATATATATATATATATATATATTGAACATCTCTTAATCTTTTAAGTTTATTTTCAGTATATTATGTACATGTATATATATGTATATATATATATATATATATATATGTATATATATATATATATATATATATATATATATATATATATATATATATATATATATATATATATATATATATATATATATATATATATATATATATATATATATATATATATATGTATATATATTTATATATATATATATATATATATATATATATATATATATATATATATATATATATATATATATATATATATATATATATATATATATATATATATATATATATATATATATATATATACATATATATATATATATATATATATATATATATATATATATATATATATATATATATATATATATAATATATATATATATATATATATATATACATATATATATATATATATATATATATATATATATATATATATATATATATATATATATATATATATATATATATATATATATATATATATATATATATATATTATATATTATGTATTGAGAAAAGTGTGCACTATTTTAAAATTTTAAATGATATTCTATAGTGAAAATATAAAAAGCACAAATAATAGCATTACGTGATTGGTTGATAATTAACAATGTTGACAGCACAATGTATATGGAAATACAAGTAATTAAGGAAGTGTTTGTTCGTTTGTTTTTGGGAAGAGACTTCCTTAATAATAGATAATAAGGTTAGGAGTTCGTAAAGGCACTTAAAAACGGTAGCCACGTTAAAATTTATCTCTGAGAAAACTAAGAATCCAAGTAAAGTAAGTAAAATCCAAGTTAAATATTGAAATTTGGGCATGATAGCAATTACACGTGTTTCCAAGGTATTATGTAAGTAAATTAGTGAATTTCCAGTAATTGTGGTTTATCCAAGCAGTAATTAGATGTCTAGGGTGTATCCTAGATAGTTCTATAGTGATTTTCGTCGATTCCATATAATAATTTTCAAGTAGTAAATTAACATACCACCAAGTTATTATATACCAAGAAGACATCTCAGAAATTCCACAAGTAGTATTTCTGATTTCGCCGTAAGAATGTTTATTGAGGAACGAGGAAGCCATCGCAGTAGCAGCATACCAACATTAGGGGTCACATAATAGTGCTTCAGTGCAGTGCGCGAGTGATTGTTTTTGTTTACAAAGGATTAACTTTTCAATAAGGTAACAAACAAACCACAACTTCATTTTATAATAATTGTTACAATGGATAACAACATTGCTTATTTCTAAATATATGTGTCAGATTGTCCGTTAAGGATTAGATATCCCAAGTTTTTAGTAATCTTAGTTATGATAGGTTGTCTCAGGATATATTATGATTATTTTTTTGTTCTTTTATGTTATTAAATCACTATAAATATTGTCAGTAAATAGATGTACTAGTTAAATGTAAACCAATCTCTCTCTTTTCTTCCAGAATAAATTCAATATGGATAAAGAAGTCATATATTAAATAATCTTTGAAAAATAGTAGCTTCAACACGAGAAATAAGATTTTATTGAGCATAAAATAAAATGTATGATCTTATAAAGCATATAGTATCAATTTCTCTATTTGTCTATTTTGAACTCAACTTCAGGTAAAGTGTTTCCATGCTCTAATTTAAAATGTATTATAAGAAAGAATAATAAAAGTTTTTTATTTTATCTACTCGCATATAATTATAAAATTGACACACATACGAATAAATCAGAAATTCAAATTGTTCACTGGCATTGTGAACTAGCGCCGATTCAACAGAAAATCTACAAAATGGAACATTAGCTAATTAGAGTAAGTATCTTTAACACCATTTGCAAGCATGGTTCTAAATAAAGGTGTCAATATTTTTGTGGAAATGCTTGTTTCCTGCTAAATACATCTCTATATATAGGAGGGATACTTAATCTCTACTTCGATATTAAATATCTACTAGATCTTAAGGGCCTTGGTTTGATAGAAAAAGCAGTAAGTTTCGGTAGTGGTATGTTAGTATTGCATCAAATAAGCCGTGTGACAAATGATGCCTAGGAAACCAGCCGCCTATGACTAGGCGGGAGAGAGTAATGGTTTTAATAATCGCGGGAACAATGGCCAGGATTCCTGCAAGTTATATACCGGGTTAGATTGGAATTACGAAGTAAT
>CAXKVY010015061.1:0-15431 GCA_964058915.1 Tetropium fuscum
AAACAGGAACGTATAATATAGATACAAGCAACTTTCAAAAAATCATGTTGTACCAAACCTAATACAAATTGAGTTGAATACACATAGCTATCTACTTCATGTATTTACATTTTCAATAATTTTAACTTGTGAAGCCGCAAGTATAACATACTATTCCTAGCTTTTGTAACAGCTAGTACGTAAAAAACTTTGACTTCACTCAGTTGGACTCAAATTGCATGTTGGCGCGGTAGAAATGGAATAAAACGCACAACATATGTATTCGGCTTCAAATATGGTGCCCGTACCATTTATTTCACCCAAATATACTCCAAATCTGACTAATACATACATGAATTATAAAAAACAAATTGCATGCTCCCACCTAGAGTCAACTTACTCTTGAGGTGTAACGACAGCGATGTTTACATTGTAACTTCTGTGTAATATTATAATCCGTTGGTAAATTGCAGAGCAGAATAAAATAATGAAAATGGCCATGTAACCAACTCCTGGACAGGATTTTGAAATAAATTAAAAAATCTCATCAACACATTGAAAAATAAAAACTTCATTCATATCATTTTTTTCATTTCTTACCTGACTTTCACGGAAATATGGCCCTCTATGGCATTCCATCAGCAGCCCTATTGTTTCACGTAAGCCTACTTTCTAGTAGGTATATTTCAATAGTTAAACACAGTGTGAACTACTTTTTACTTAAAAATCCATCTTAGGCTTTTTGTTACGATCCCGCCGTGAAACAAAATAAGACGAGCCGCTTGATTTATCACTACGTTTTATTCTTAAAAAAGTCCCTTAAATACATTTAGTACCTACACTAGACTGAAGCATCCCCGTTCATGGCCCCGAAAAGTTTCAGGGCCAAATCGTCAATTTCTTTAGATCTCCTAAGGCAAACTTTAACTTTGGATGCCAACATTTGCTCTGCTGTGAGATGACAGTGTTTCGCCTTCAAATCTGAAGCAGTGAATAACTCGTCTTCTGGTTTTTTCATGTCCTTGTGTTCTTTAGCCGACACTTTTGCCTTATGTTTGTCGCTATTAGCAACGGCTGGACTCTCGGTTTTATCCTCTTCCATATTGAGTTTCAACGGATCGTCCTCAATGACTGCAACCACATCGTCCTTATCGGGAGCATTTGGATTCTGCTTTTCTGAAGTGCTTTCAAAGATAGTGACCTCGCCAGAAGACCGGATGAGGCTTAGGGGCGGCGGAGGGGCCGGTATAGGATCGTCCGGAATCGTTATACATTCGGAAGTAACATTTTGTAGCGCAGTGAGTGACTTAACCCGAAGGAACACTTTTGGCTTCTCCAGGTTTTCATTTTTAGTGACACCCATGACAGGTGATGAACCTGACGAGGAACTTAGCGGAGGCAGAAAACGTTTAGTAAGCGACACTGAAGATGGCAGGTTAAGAGAGTTGAGTGTTGACGACGTTGATGGAAGTATCGGAGGCGGTACTGGTGATTGTGTTGGGCTAATGAAAATAACATCATCATCCTGGGATGCCGTGCTCGTTTGGGGCGCCGGCGGCTTGGGCGGGAACCGAATATTCTTGATGCCTGAAACAATTCACGTTAAGTTCCCTATACACTATGGCAACTGCCGAGAAATACCTGCTATAAACTCGGTACGCAGATTCTTCCGTATCTGGATCAGCGAGTTAATGGATGTGCTGAGGATCTCTTGCAGCTTGTTGTGCACCACAGCCAGGGCTTCCACGCTGGTTGCCGTCGCTTGGGCACGGTTCAACTGCGTCAGGGTATAGGAGAGATTGGAGTTGACGCGGGCCGCTGCTCGCACTGTTTTCTCAAACCACTCGTGCTTCATCTGATGACTCGGCGCGTTGCGAGGCGCTATTGTCTGGAAGGACTGGCCCCCGCCGGAGGTAGACGAGACAAAGGTCTGTGCCCTAGAAGGACGTGGTGCCACTCGAACGCCGCCCGGCATTATTTTTATGTACCCCGGACCTGATCCAGTAGGAACGTCTAAATAAACAAAGGGGTTTTGGAGAATATTCACCACAATTCACATAAATTACTAATGGCAGATATTACATATGTACAGACATTTTAATTGAAAAAAATTAATTTTTCATGATGCCTCAATTCGAAATTACACGTGTTATCGATCGAGCCACTTTGACAGTCTTTGACTGTCACTTTGTAGAAATAATAATAGTGTAGGATATAAACACTTTTTGTAAGTTGCATAGTTCTGATTTTTCGGTGTAGGTTAACAAAATAAAAGTTGTGATTTTTCACTCTAATACCTACTTTCCAATACTGTTTATTGGAAAGTATCACGAATTTTGGACAATTTAGACAAATAACGCGATTTTGAAGGTAATGCCTCAATTTTCGGTCCAATTTTGTTAAAAAAAACTGCATTTGTCAAAATTGTGGTGTCACCTCTCAAAATAGTACAGAATTCATGAGTCAACAGTATATTAGACCAGTATCTTTTACCCTGCAAAAGGTGTAGCGACAATTTTTAAATATATTATTTAGGTCTGGGCCTTAATAACAAATCCAAGTTTTCGACCATGGGGGGGGAGGACAGCTCGAGCCGCCATCTTAAATAAAAGGCATAAAAAATAGTTTTTTGAAAATAACTACACAGCGGTTGATCCAACGACGAAAATGTCTTTAATAAAGTTAAAGAAAACCTCCCATTTTTTGTTTACAAATTTTTTTTTCATACTAATATGTAACGAGTTACAGTGGTGGAAAGATAAACATTTTTTCCAAATAACAGTAACCCAATTTTTTTGGTTTTTCGATTGTGTTACTATTTATTACATAGTTCTAATAATTTTGTAAATTCAAAATATACTAAATTCCACACCTTGATGAAGAGTAAAAGGCGCGTTTTTTTTGTGTTATCCCTGATAGGCCACGGCTACGCGATCTTAAATGTAATGACGAAAAAGGCGACATATTTATTATAAAAAATTTGCAGAACTTACTGGCAAGGCTACTAACGACCTGCACTCTGGGCCTAGACTGAGAAAACCCAGTAGCTGCACGTGGTCTGAATGTGGTTTGGCCGACTTTGAACATCTGGCGTGGAGGAGCCTGGGTAACCTGAGTCACCACCCCTGCATTCTGGCCAGGGTCCGTGGGTTTGGGCAATATTGAGACGGGTTTTGAGACTTGCGCCTCGTTGAACGATGTACTCGGTTGCGGGGAAGGTATATCCCGTATTGGATCATAGTCCGGGTCTACCTGAGTCTTTTTCCGCTTCTTTTTTGGCTCAGAGGTCGACGCCGGTTCGGTGTATTTCTTCTTCTGCGACACGCAGCACTGGCTGAAGTCCGTGGACATGAAAGAGGCGGCGTTTTCCAATGTCGCTGCACGCCTACAAGGGAATTTAAATGGATACAGCACACCATCAGATTTATAAGCAAAATAAACTTACGATATCTCTCGCCGGACGTATTCTATGAACTCGCAGCAATGTACTCGTAAAGATATCAACTGAGATGGATTGCAGCGAAAACACATCCAGTCATCACTGTCCTTTATCTCCGTTAGCTTCTTCCGTCCGTAATTAATACGAATGCATTTCTAGAATGACAAATTGAGATAATTTACACACAAAAAATTATAGGTATAGATTTTTAAATTGTTCTCTTCATTCTCTTCTAATACATTCTCAATTTGTCTTAAAATATCTGTAACGAAAAAAGACACCAAGTCTGATTGTACTACGTGTGCTTAAATCACATATCAGTTGCGAGGATCGTGCATATCTGCAACATTTCAAAACAGAAGACGTAGTCAATGACAAGACGGAAAACAATTTTGCACATAAGCAATAACTACATTAAAGAGTGAAGGAACCAGAAGTGACACTTGAGGGAATCCAAAAGTACTAATGCTACTAAACCTGTTTGGTACCTACTTGCGATCTGACTAATAACTAAACTAGAATTAATAAACTAAATCCCTCAAATACCACTGAAGATTAAAATCCGGTTAAACGATTTGCAAGCAGATTCGCATGAATGGCGAATCGAATTGCAAGGCAAGTGGCAAGGCAAATGTGAAGGTTAACTTGTCATTCGCCTCACCTCGTGCTGGAAGCGCCTTTTGGGGACGAGTCACAAGCTTGTTGCAACGAAGGGAACACTCAAGAGATTATGTAAATGGTCATTCGCAATATCAGGACGAATGTGCCACAACACGAGCACTAATGTGTAAATGCACCTTAATAGATGGTCTTACCTTACAGAACACCATCTCACAATTGGCACAGCACATGACCTGGCCACCTTGACCGCACCAACGGCAGTACAACTCACTACCGTCCTCGTCCTTCTCAAACTCGCCGCTCGTATAAAAGTGGTAGCAGTCCTTGCAAATTAGAACCTTCATCAAGGGGTGCACAAATCGATTGGACTGGCCATCCAGGGCGCTACCAAGATGAACGTTACATGCTGTGCAGTGTATCCTCGTGTACTGCACTGGATTTGCTACAAAAAAAGAGTTTGCTAGAGCTTGCATTTTATTAGTTAGCTGTAACTTACATTCGCCGTACGTTTCGTGTCGTAGTTGCTGCTCCTCTGCCGTCAAATTGAAGCTCACTATAAGCAACATATATTAAAATACCTACAAATAATGTTTCTACATCGCCATATTACCTTCAGCTCCCGTCATTTCATCCACGTAAGTTGAGAACATCGGCTCATATAGTGATGGACTCTTATTGCCGTCGTTTGGAATAGTATCTGCGAGAGAAAGCGTTAAAGGCTAACAGACATTGAACATTTTACTAAACATCTTACCACTATTGGTTATAACCGGAGCCTCGTCAACCTCCATCGCAATATCAGGGCACAACAAGGAAGGGTCAAAGTCTTCATCCATTTCTATATCATCTATACCTTAAACAAATAAGTAGGTATCAACTGTTACATAAACTACAATTAATTAAAAATACCATTTTCATCCACTTCTCTTTGTTGATCACCATCGTCTAGCCTAATTTTAGTTAATGTCTCCTTTAATAAGGGACACATTTCCGTTATGTCTTTCTTTTCACTATCTTCTTCATTTTTGTCGTCGGTTTTGACGCTTTTGGTATCTTCTTTATTGTTACCTTCAGTTTCATCATCTTTTATAACATCTTTATCGTTAAGTAAATCATTTTTATTACTTTCTTCAGTAGTATTAGATTCTTTAGCTTCTTCGTTATTAACATCACTACTTTGCTGAGCACTCACCTCAGCAGTTTCAGTACTATCTTTCTCAATTTTATTACTCTGATCAGTAATAGAAGTTTCGTCCCCCTTTCCTTCTTTATTAATAACATTACTACTTTTGTTAGCACCAATCTCAGCCTTTTCACTATGATTAGTTTCATCAACTATATCTTTTTCTGGAGAATCTACCAGGTCATTAGCCAGACTTTCTTCTTTGTCTCCATCTACATTATTTAATTTGTCTAAATTATCATTTGTCACAGCATTTTCTTCTCCATCACTATGTTTTTCATCTTCAGCACTACGTTTTCCTTCTTCCTCACTGTGTTTTTCTTCATGAGTAGAAGAATTTCCAACGTCGTCATCCACTACAGCATCTATTACCTCATCTCTCTCCACTTGTTTATCCTCGTGTTTATCACTTAAATCATTTTCTTCAATTGGTGTCACTTTTTCTCTGCCCCTCTCATTGTTTTCAATATCACTAAGTAAGTCATCGCTAAGCGGTTCCTCTTCATCGCTAAGCGGAAGAGGAATACTTTCGCACAAGCTTTTATCCTCACTCTCAATAGATTCATTATCATCATCTAGTTTATCTTCTTCTCCTATACCATTATCACCGTCTATTTTGGTACTATTTCGAACACAGTCTGTATTTACATTCTCTAAAAACGATATTGTTTCACTGAATGTAGTAGGTAATTTGTAAAAATGCCTACCTTTGTTATCTAAGGATTCACAATTGTTCAATTTGCTATAAGCATCTGCAAAAGTACAAATTGTTTATACATTAATTTCACCACAAATTTTCATGTTAAAACCTAACCTGTAATGTCACCCTCTTCCCTAAATTCTATTCCTGCATTGGACATGTTGAATTCTTTAGTTTTCTGTGGTTCTAAATCTTGTTCTAAAAATAAACAGATATTTTTAAGATTTTATAAACCGCATGCATTTTATAAACTATCATGTAAAATTACCATTTCTAGATATATTGAGACCGATAGTAATATGCTTATCCTGGGTCTGTTCATAATTACTTAAAGCCTCTGCAAGAATAAAAGAAATGTTCATCCAACTTCTACAAGCTTTGCTAAAACAATAATTACCTGTTTCCATCTTACACGTTGAGGTTAACTTTTTTCGTCGTTTACCGCAAGTTTACGATTTCGCAGCAACTGACAACTGAAATGTCACTCGACATCAATCTGAACATTAAAATAAATATTAACCCCGTATTTCCCTAAATTTGAAACACTCCCGAACAGTGACTTTCAAACCAATGAAAACCCGAACTACCACAATTCCCGAAAATGCTATTTATTTTCTTTCTACAGGTTCGTAATATGACAAATTGATAAAGCAAGCCCGAGAAACAGCGATGATGTGGTAACAAATTTCTAGAAATGGCGGGATAGCCGTTGTAGTTGTTTTTGGAAAGCAGTATTGCGTTGAACAGGTTCGCATCAACGCCCGAAACGTTTATCTGGGATTACTTCAGTAAGCTGGGCCGCGACTTCCATCTTGCTTTCCTATGACGTCACAATCGCTAAGCCAACAGAGGGCGCCACCGTCTATCTAAGAAAATCGACATTTTTATGGAAGGTGGGGGGTCTGGAAGGTTTTATGGGGGATCCCAAAAAAAATAAGTTCCCAATTTTTTTTTCATTTTCTGTTTAATTATAAAAGCCCAAGTTATGTTTTAAATCATTCTGTCAGATTGCCCTATTTTTTGCAAAATTTTTACACTTTATGAAATTTTGACAGCTACTTATACTTTGACAGATTTTGGATTTTTGGCAGCTGCCAAAATGATATGTTCTTAATTTGGTATTTCTGAATTGTCTTGTTTGAAAATAATTAATTATCACTTTATGTACTGGATCAGCATAATAGGTGTACCTATTATGGGAGCAGAGCAAATATGGTAGCAAACCAATAACCAATTTGGAAAATTGAACCAACGAAACGGCCTCCTCCATGTAGGTATTGTGTTGATAGTATAAAACATCTGATGAAGCGATTATATAAGATTCTATAATTCTATATGATTATACGATGCTATATTTTACAAACACATTATAATATAATGTGTTAACATATATTAACATATCCATGGCACTTGGGAATAAGTTACTATAGAAATAAAATTTAACTATCTACAAAGTCTACAAGTCAATTAATTCTCATTCTAACACAAACTAACTTATTTCATCCTACTAAATGATCCAAAATACCAAAAAATGTTTTAAAAAACCTAGTCGTTAGTCGTACCACCTCGTACATTATAATAATATTTATATTATCTACGAATACGAGGCGGGCGCATCCTTGATGTGGTACTCGAGGTTTCTCTTGATTTGCAATGTCGTTATTGGAATATTAAGGATATTACTCCAGTCCACGATATTGCTAAATTCCTATCATATTATCCTTTCCTAACCGCGCCAGCATCGACTATACTATAGTGCTGATTTAGCCAGCACTATAGTAGTCATATATAGACTCAATCAACGGCTGTAGCCAATTGTTATTATAGTCCCAATATTAGTAAATAATAATAATTAAAAACCTGCCTATTATTTATAATCGGCACAAGTAACAAAAGTATTTAAGATACTGCGCTTGCTTTGGTACCTAAAATAATAAGTAGGTATATGGTAACATGTTATCGTTCAGTAAGAGAACACCCAAATAAAACAATAGAACAGAACAACATGTAGGTACCTATCGCTATTCCTTCATTCAACTTCTGTTCTTGTTGGCATTTAATAATTATATTTTACTACCACTTAACGACCTAATTATATTTTATGTTATTGTTACCAAAAATATATTCAAGTAATTTCATATCTACTTAATTTAAAATTTAAATATTTTTTTTTAAATAAATAAAGTTTTGTCCATTGGTGGCAGCATGTGATTTGACAGAGCTCGAATGCAACTTAAAAATAAAAATAGTTATTCTGGAACGTTCTGTCTATATATTATACGCACATTATAATATGTTTAATACCTAGATTGATAGGTACATTTTTATACCTATACCTATTATACGCGTCTATCTAACCTTTCGATGGTAGAAATATTATTATTATTATGCCTATCTTTCTTAAAAATATTCACGACTTTTTTTTTTGTTTTTAACAATAGTGAGACATAATTTAAAAAACAAATACCTAATAAGCCCATTATATATTATAATATAGGCTATGATATATGTAAGCACATATATATATATATATAGGTAAGCATATATATTTATTATATTCTGTGGTTGTTAACCTAAAAAACCCTAAGATCATACAATATTATTTGACTAAGTACATCAGGATAGCAGGAAAATAATACCCACTTATCATGTAGTCACGCACTTTGCCTCTCTGTCTAAAAGTATCGCAGGAAGCGTAACCCGACGGGCCAAACTACGACGCACGCTCACATTTAAGCCTTGGATAGTTGCCAGGCAATAGAAGTAAATATAGAGTCAGCTTTGTACACCGTCTCTCGCCCCGCTGAGCCACACTATTCCTATACGAACCGCATCAGCGTTTCGTTCCCGATACAATCACTCTAGAAGGTCACACGGCTGACGACATCGAACGGTTCTAGTTTGCGTGCGCAGATGCCACCAGTCTGTACGGATGTTAGTCAAAGCGCAATAAAATAAGTAGTTATAGAATATTCTAGATTAAAAAAAAATAGAAATACGGTTTTACCGTCCAGGATTTGAAACGAATATCTAGCTAACAATTATATAATAGATTAAGCTAATTAAATCAACGTTTCACTAGCACGTCATCAGACTTATAAGATGCCATCATTTTGGCGGGAAATTTGAGAATTTGGAAATAATTGGAAATATAATAAATGGAAATATAAAATTAAAACATATTATTAAAGTGAGCTATGATTGTCTAACATTACTGAACACAACAGAAACATTAAAAACCACCATTATAGAAGTATCTGTAACAGATATTAATATGTACACGCATATGTATGATAATCGAGAAAAATTTGCAAAAACGGCCTCTATTGAATTCTGGAGGATATGCAGCAACTTTTGGCATCTTATCGAAAAGTTACAGTTTAGTTGACCATCAAAAATGGTGTATGAGCTCTATCTCTATTCTCCCTCGCTCTCTCTCTATCTCTCTCTCTCATTGGCTAATGTTTTAGCATTGGACCTAAAATTATTTCTCCCAAAATTTTAGCTTCCTAGATCAAACCTGTGAACGGCACAAACCGAGTTGGTTTCCCATTTAATTACCATGGCAAAAACGACGTTTTTACTCAAAAATGAATTGCTTCTAGATTTTTTTTTTAAATCTGAAAGCAGCATTTTACAGAGAATTAAATTTTGCACAAAAAGGTCCTTAGTACTAAATCCGTGAATTAATTATTTTCAAAAATATGCTCGTATAAACATTCCCTTAAAAATCGGATTTCATTCAATTAATTTTAAGGAAAGTTATATCTAAAATGTTTTGTATTGTGCGATTTATATAAATATTATTATTTGAAAGTGACTTATGATGATGATATTATGATGACTTATGATGACTTATGATTATGTTGATATTTAAATTGTGTGCTTCAGAAAGAGAAAGTGTAAAGTAGAAGGTGAGTGGTGAAAAAAGGGGGAGAGTAGGAAACAAAAACTTTATTTAATTGTTATGATATTTAGTTACCTACTTCACCTAAATAAATCGATTTTTTGTAATGTTTTGAAACTTTAAAAAACAAAAATAATTTATTATGTAAAAAAATTTGATTAATTATAACTATTTATTAATTTAATAATAATTAATTGTTATTAATTAATCAATTATCATTAATAATTATCCTTAAAATTAATTGTATGAAATCCGATTTTTATGAGAATGTTTAAACGAGCATATCTTTGAAAATAATGAATTCACGAATTTAGTACTCAGGACCTTTCTTGTAGGAAATTTAATTCTCTATAAAATCCATCAATCCTGCCATCAGAAATTATTATTAAAAAAAATTTCTACCAGCTATTCATGTTTGATATATGTATATACCTACACCATGCTAATACAGTGAGCAAAAAAAATAAGACGTTTTTGCTAACATCTAGTTGTGCACATCTAAGTTCTCACTTAATCTTCTAACTCCTGCTTTATATTATATACCGTATAATATAGGTAATAGGTATAAGGTATAATAATATAATAGGGCAATATACAACTAAGTTGTCTATTGCCACAACCTTCTTCTATTTCAAATGGTAGCTAGGTACATGCTATATAATAAGTAGGTATACACTGTATATTTAATCATACAGCTTGCGATACCGGATACGATATTCCGATGCCGGATGAATGCATGGGCGTAGCTAGGGGGGCTAGGGGGGCTTAGCCCCAGCTGGTGTAAGAACAGCTCCCCTGTGAAATACATTTTTTAAAACTATGTTACCTTTTATGTATATGTTGAATAAAAATTGTAATTCGACTTTAAAAAACATTACAAGATGTATGTGTTCGCGAATCTCTATGGCTTTCGTGCCGTCGCGCCGCTCCTTGCATTCAGTTTGAGGCCGAGGAATGCCGCGTATGACGAGGTATCTGTAACGTAATGTCCGAGTTTTCTGAGAGGGGTTTGAGTGAATTAAAAGCAATTGTGAAAAAAGACTTTTACAAATGTTTATAAATTAATGCAAGTAGCATTGACCATACCAGTTTGTTCTGCGACATGTGAAAGATCTTTTTCGACAATGCGAAGAATATAAAATTGGCTGCGAAGTCGTATGTCGCAGGATCGATTTTCAAATCTATCTCTAATTATTAACATAGAGGGTGAAATGATGAGCGAATTAAATTTAGAAGATATCTTTAAACAGTTAGTCAATCAAAAAAATTGCAAATTAGATTTTAATGTTTCATTCTAATATCAATAGATTAGATTTATGAACAACAATAATTATTTTTGTTAGTACTTACAGCCGGTGGCATCTAGTTTATTAATTTTATTTTAGTTCTGTTGAGTTTGTTCAGTTTTATTAGTCTTTTGTTGTTTTTTTTAGAGATATTACCCAGTAAAATGTATCATAATGTAAACCTTTATTAACTTGGATTGTACTTTTCTTTTGTTCATACTTAATTTTTGTAATAATAATCATATTTTTTAAGAAAAAAAAGTTGTTTTATTAGGTGTGTTGCAACCGTGTTAAGGACGGTTTTAAAATATTTTAAAAGATATTGCAATTTGAAAATTAACTTTTGACGCACTACATATGCCTTATTATAATCTAATATACCTAATACTTATATAATACTGATTGTGATTAAGATTAAATTAAATAAGCAAATTTGTATTTTAACATTCGCCTAAAAAATTGGTGAAACTACCCAGTAGTCTAAAAAAACTCCATTTTTATTTAACCTTGCATAAAAACCCATTTTTATGTAAGGGCTTATGCCCTAAAAATAGGCTAGCTACGCCCATGTATGAATGTCACTATATTTACACTATTTCCACTATTTAATTTTACTATTAAATATAAAATTTTCCACTATTAACCAAATTAAAGAAGAGAATGGAATACATAGGAAAGAATGAACGAATGAATACATAGGAATACATAGACCATAGACCGAGAAAGGTTTATTACACAAAGTGTATTATTTGTGATCGACTTATGGCCGAGTGCACCGTAGTCTTAATCCTGGATTAAATTTAAGACAGACTTATTTTGACACATTTACGTTGCACCGTGTATTAAAGCCCGGATTAATGTGTTAAGACCGACTTTAATTAAAGTCGACAATTTCGAGGGCTTAAGACGGAGTTTAACGTTAAGTCTAGTCACAAATAGGTTGTTTCATTATTTTACAAAAATTTTGGGCATTATTAGGTATTTAATGCGCTTTTAGGCTTTCCCTATAGCACATTTTTTTCAATAAATGTCCAAGCCATAGGGGACAGTGATTTAAAAATTAGAGATATAGTGGCAAGATGGCCCGGTAGCGCTCATGATTCTTGATAATACCCACCATCTTTAACAATAATAGCAGAATTAAAGCAAGATTTAAAATGAGGGAATTTAATAACTAAACACACATATATATATATATATATATATATATATATATATATATATATATATATATATATATATATATATATATATATATATATATATATATATATATATATATATATATATATATATATATATATATATATATATATATATATATATATATATATATATATATATATATATATATATATATATATATATATATATATATATATATATATATATATATATATATATATATATATATATATATATATATATATATATATATATATATATATATATATATATATATATATATATATATATATATATATATATATATATATATATATATATATATATATATATATATATATATATATATATATATATATATATATATATATATATATATATATATATATATATATATATATATATATATATATATATATATATATATATATATATATATATATATATATATATATATATATATATATATATATATATATATATATATATATATATATATATATATATATATATATATATATATATATATATATATATATACTCCTCTGGGTCTTTGGGCCAACATAACATCATTTGGATTTGATAGACCATATATAGGTACATAAATTTTGGTATTAATTATGAAATTAATTAGAAAATCGCCAATTCCAGAAAAATCTCTTCAGGGGCAGGGTCACCACTGGTCATGTATCTAGATTTCCTTTCATCGGCAATTTTTTGCCTCAATTTGTTTTGCATTTTAAACCGTTTTTTTAGTGACCTTTTGACATTTTTACCATATTTGGAGACCTCGTATCTGTTACGATTTCTACCCACGCCCTATTTTTATCCTCAGATGTAATCCCATCAATCTTTATATTTTCAATTTCGTGTTTTTATTCTGCAATTGAAAATATAAGAGTTATTTTTCCTCAGGAGTAAAGTTTGAACAATAAGTTTGCTTCTTACTTTCATCTGCCATGATTTGCTGGATAAATGTAGATATTAAAGTTGTATATTTATAATGTATAATGATATTACGATCTTCGACCATACACAGAGAAGATATATTGATGCAAAATTAAATACCTACCTTCGAATATTCAAATTGAAATTATTTTGCTGTCAATTTTCACAACTTTTTTCAACAAAATAACCCAAAAGCGTCAAAAGTCACTAGGCGTTCGACTTAAAAGGCAACGTTGCCACATTTTAACTGGACTTAGTTAAGTCTTTATGAATTTTTAAGGATGCATTTGAATTAAAAATAATCCTGACTTAATATTTTAAGTTGACTTAACTAAGCCCAACTTAACGTACAATCGGTGCACTCGGGCATTAGGTATATTAGTGAATTAGACAGGACTCAAATCGAATGATATTTTAGACTAGACAACTTTTTTTAATAGTGTAGGTATATAGTTGTTGCTTTGCATAAATTGGTAGTTTATTGAGGTTCAACTCATCAAATCAAATCAAATCAAAATTTATCCAGTAATCTGGTATAGATACATATACCTACCTAAAGTTTAACAATATAATATGAGATGATTAGATAACTACATCAGAAATAAACACATGATTAGTGGAATTATTGCTAAAAGTACTTTTATACTTATATTTAATATACTTATACCTATTATATTTTTATTTTATATAGGTATCTACCTATTACATGTAAAATGAGGGAAGCAGTTTTGGAGGAAAGTTTTGTTTTCCCAAAATCCTCTTAAACGCAGCAGGCGTTTAATAATGTGATTTTATCAATAGAAATGCATAGTTTCATTGCAAGACCACAGAAGAGGCTTTTATTTGGCTTAAAAAACTTGTATTATATCATCACTATAATAATAGCTAGTGCCTGAAACTTTTAATTATCAGATCTTATGTGGCTTTTTATTTATTTATAGTTAACCAAAATAAATGCATTTATTTGCCTCTCACTCTACAAAAATCCCAACATTAGCTTTTCAGGGATAACGTGTACTGTACTTTTCCCTAACAAAGTAACAAACCCTCGGTTGGCCAACCCCTACTTTGCGCAGGGGCAAAATTATGGTGCTTACCCTGGGCGCCATAGTTCCCTGGTTAAAAATATAAACAAATATCGTGAGGTTACTTTTTAGAAAAACGAATATGCATTACACGAATAATGCCCATTGGGCCAACCTCCATGTATTTTCGGTTAACGGACCGGCGTGACGAGACGTAAAATAAATAATCAGAGGTATGGATAAATATGGTTGTCCATATTATTATCTCTGAAGATAACGTAAGCAAAGTCGTAAAGCCAAAGCTAATTTGAACGTGAAAATCACATCTCTGCGCATGAGTAGCTGTCAGCCTGCGAATTCGACTTGTTGCTCGAGTGTATTCGACTTGTCAGACCACGCTGGGAGAATCCAATAAAATCGTATTCGACTTGCGTAAATGCACCGTCAGGGTGCAATACATTCGCACCGTCTCTGGTTCTGGTAGAGAGTGCAGCCAGTGCAATCCACAAGTGTGTGACAAAATCACAGATTGTCACTGAACTTAGATTTTATTCATGAATAGAATAAAAGACAGAAGTATTGACTGCACTGAAATCGCGCAAGTGCATATTTGGACCGGAATTAAAATGATGGTAGGTCGAATCGGAACTGTGCTAGTGTGCACCGATATGGTGCCCGTGGTGATTTCAATTGCATTAGCAGTTTAGCACAGTAAGAGTACGTGCAAGTAAAGTCGCTCTACAGTTGTGACCTTGGGAGTTGCCCTGCACCATAACTGTCTAATGGATTAAGGGGTGTGTTACTGTGCTTTATTTTGCTCTAGACGTTTTGTGCTTTACTTGAAGAAGAAGTCTTTGTAGATGTTTTGTGTGGCACGTCATCTGAGTCCAGAGATTAGAGGGTCAGTACTCTGAAAACTTTTTAATTCTGACTCCTGAGGCTCGCAGGCACTCTCGTCTACAGAAGAGGCTTTCGCCGTTGTGACGTCAATTATCATGCCATGTACATTTTGTACATGTATTTTTATTATCTAGTCAGACGAGCAACTTTGTGACACAATTTCTCTAACGTAATAATCTAAAATTAAAATTATTATTGGGAAACCAACTGGTCTTCCTGGGCAAAACATGCCATGTACACGTATTTAATCAGTCGTCG
>CAXKVY010015062.1:0-14415 GCA_964058915.1 Tetropium fuscum
CCTTCTACTTCTGGTCGGATTGATCTAATTTCAGTTCTAATTCTATCCTGTAATTTCTCAATATTATTAGGTCTATTCAGATAGACCTTAGATTGTAGGTAACTCCACAAGAAAAATCTAGAGGGGTTAAATCGGGATATCTAGCTGGGCACTCTATTGGGCCCTGGCTACCAATCCATCTATAAGGGAAACATATTACATGGGTAACATGTTACCCAAGTAAGCACGCACTGGACGTGTATAATGCGGTGGTGCTCCATCCTGTTGATACCACAATGATTCATTCGGTATATCTGGAGCTGCTTTACTTGGATCTAATTCTGACTGCAATAACGGAAATTAAATTATTTTCCAGAAAATTCAAATATTTTTCACCAGTCAATGTTCCTTCAATGAAGAATGGAAATAAAATTTTATTGTCTATAATCCCAGTCCAAACGTTCACTTTTTGTGGAAATTGGGTATGACATTCCATTGTCCAATGTGGATTTTCTGGTGCCCAGTATCGACAATTTTGCCTATTTACGCTGCCATTTAAAGTAAACGTAGCCTTATCCAAGAAGGTACATCGATCCATCATGATCTCGCAGAATGCAATTCTGCGATCATGGTCATCCTCATTTAGCTCGTGAATTAATTTTATTTATAGGGATGCCATTTGTTCTTTTATAAATACTTCAGAACTGAAGTCTACTGTCAATTGGTAAGCAAATAAACAATGAATTGTTGTATTGTTGATATGTTTCTTGGCTTGATATCT
Source organism: Tetropium fuscum (assembly GCA_964058915.1). NCBI lineage: Eukaryota > Metazoa > Arthropoda > Insecta > Coleoptera > Cerambycidae > Tetropium > Tetropium fuscum. The sequence continues at coordinate 761 of CAXKVY010015062.1, forward strand.
GGCACCAACTAGATATTGATGTATATTACAGTTTTTATTTTGGAATATTTATTGGAGGTTACAGAAATAATAGTGTACACAACACATCCGTAAAGTGTTTCTACTGGACTTTTAGACTTCCAGCTAGATTTTACTGAAATATGTCTACTCTTCTAGTAAAATATCACTTACGGTACTTCATACGTAAATAACTATGACCAATTAATACAAACTAAGTAGGATTTAATCAAGTTTATGATGTTAAATTGCGATTTTCTCGAAAATATTATTATGCAATCTACCTAAAATTTTATACCACTGAAGAGAGCAGAAGAAACTAGAGCCATTTGAAAAAATGTCAGTGACGTCATTATTTCAAAAACAAAAACCTATCAGAACATGTCAAATACAAAAAAAGATGAGCCTCTAAAAACAAAACAGACGTGTCTGAGTCTTTTTCATATAAGTCGATACATTCGATTTCATAGAATTTATTCCAACCTTTACACGCTCACTGTATATATATATATATATATATATATATATATATATATATATATATATATATATATATATATATATATATATATATATATATATATATATATATATATATATATATATATATATATATATATATATATATATATATATATATATATATATATATATATATATATATATATATATATATATATATATATATATATATATATATATATATATATATATATATATATATATATATATATATATATATATATATATATATATGTATATATATATATATATATTATATATATATATATATATATATATATATATATATATATATATATATATATATATATATATATACATATATATATATATATATATATATATATATATATATATATATATATATATATATATATATATATATATATATATATATATATTGTGATATTTAAGATTATTATTTAAGATATTTTTTTTAACGTGAAGTTACTTTTCAAATAGTGAATTTTATGATACTAATATTTTATTAAATCTATTGAATTTTGTTTAATCTTAAATTGTGTGATTTAAAATGTTTCCTGAAAAGTTTTAAAAGAACAAGAAAGAAGAAGTAATTTATATATGACTACATATATATGACAATAAACATATTGTCATATAATATGATAATAAATAAACAAAATCTAAAAACTTATTACCCTACGCAAATCTACGTAACTGATGTCTACTACATGGGACCAACTCCTCTGTCACAATGTATCTTAAAAACTAGCAAAGTTTGAATTAACTGTTATACCTTAGAATACCTTAGAAATTTATGTAAATCCTTTTTAATTACGATGAACATAAACTTATCACTATTCTCGAATACTGGTTGGAACACGAACTAACAGATGCTGCTGGGCTCTGGTGGTGTCATCTAGCGGAAGTCGCCGTACTACCTGTGGAATGCTGCTACGATCGCTGGAACTTTATTATGGGATATATTTACCTTCAAACTTATTTTACCCTTACCTTTATTTTCCCTTAAACTTAATTTACTCTTAATTTTCGGCTTCTGCACTTATATTCTTCTATTACTTGAATTATTTGAGAAAATTGTTTCCTTTTCTTTATCTTGATCACAAAACTCTTCTGCGGCTGGGCGACGCTACCGAGCCTCTATACTTCTCACTTGCTAATTACGACTAAAACACTTAATTTGCAGTTATTTCTGCTTTTAGACCTTTTCCACTTGTGTACTTATTTAGCACAATTTTTAATATTTTTACTAGTTTAACTATTAATTTAACAATTTTTTATAAAAATTAGTAGCGTGGCTGTTACCTCATCGAACGCCTTAGCTGGACTCTCTCTAACTGTTATATGTTACTACGGATATGCCGTATGGAAAAACATTTGCATTTCCTGGTTACCATCATTATCTCTTGTTATTATGATATAATCTGACCTATCAGCTTGTTGCCTATTATTTAATTAATTTAATTTTACGTAAAACCCTTACAATTTGATTTTCACTTGATCTAATTTCGAATTATAAACATTATAATACAATCAGATTCACTTTCTGTCGCATAACTTCAATATATGCATTAGGCGTTATCTCTACATTGCATTTTGCTTCGTGGCTATAATTAATCTTTTAATCTAGACATAGTTTATTAATGCTCGATATTCTATAATAATTTATCTTGGGACTTGTCTATTGTGATTATGCCAGACATAAATTTTTGTGCCGATAAATAATTTAGATATAATGATATTATGTTCTGACCAATCAGGCGCGTAGCTGGTTGGCGTTCTGTTATAGTATATAGTTGGTCAGCGATACTTGTGTGCTTGCGCTTATACTATAGTCGGTACAATAGTTATTTAATCTATATTTAATTATTTATTTATATTAATCTACAATTTGATGTATTACTGAATTTGATCACTGATCTAATTTCTGTATTTTTCGTAGTTGGCCATACAAATAACCACATGACAAACCCATAATGTCAAATGTTGATTTTAAAATTGAAAAATTGAAAAAAATAAGTAAATTAGTATAGGAAGAAAAGAGTTCGAAAAGTAAAAAATGAATTTTCTGAATTTGAACAAAGTGCAGTCTGTGATGTAATGAATAGAATAAAAATGGTGCGGGAATGGAACATAGACCCGAAGATAGATCTTCGAAGACATTATGAATATTTTTATTGTATTGGGATGATAAAATATAGGGGAAATTAATGAGAGAAAACATTAACTAGGTAGGGAAATATTATATTTCAATATAATTGATCTCGCAAACAATGCAATAATTGACACCGACCACGCTGTAAGTACGCCAGTAGAATTATCAGAAATACATAATTTCTACTGTCTTCTCATTTAAACAAAGCATAACTAAATTCGAAACGTCCTGTTTGCTGCGCCGATGCCGGGAGTATATTTGCGCCTCGCTTTCTTATATAAACATCATTACGAATTCCTACAAGTAGCTACTCTGTTTTTCTCGAATGCGCATGGACACAATTTATCAAACCATGACGTGTGCTCAATAATTTGCTGACACTGTAAACTTAATAACTTAATAAGTTAACACCCTGAAGCAAGCACATTTTTTCTTACTTCCTATTAGTTTTCCGCACGAATTGGAGATTACGGCACTAGGCCTAGAAATATGTTGCTAGAATACTAACTGTCACTGAGACGGTTCACTGTCTAACTTAGACCATTCTTATAAATCTATCTCTATCTGCAGTACGAGTCCAATCGGTTTTTGATAATTCAGTAGCAGGTGTTTACATAAGTGATGATAGAAATAGATAATAATTTTGAAAAACAAGATTTTGTGAAAAATAGAAATAGAAATTCCAACACATCCATTTAAAATTCTCGTATTTATTTATATAAACCGCTGTTGTTCTTAATCAACTTTAAAATATAATCAACAAGGCTGGTTATTGTTAATTTATTTATATCTTTCGGCGCATTTAAATTGGTGCCTGAAAACATGCGCCTTCAGTCAACAGATTGCATGGACCCCCAGGTTTAATGCACCAAATGAAAATAACTAGTGGAGCCATGAAAACCAATATAATCCACAAAGTCAAGGGTACTGCATGTCAAAAACCTTTGGTAGATCAATATATTAAGCCATGACCTTATTGGCAGGGTTTTCAGCATACGAGTTTCTCAAGATTACTTTCTCAGTCACCGGAAAAAATATCCTCCCGACAACTTAATTAAATAGAATCAGTTCCTCTTACGAAAACATGTATGAGTGATAATTAGCATAATGTATTGTACAAATATTTCTTGTTTGCCGCAGACTTATGTTCTGTGTGAAATTTCAGATGTCTTAATTATACTGACCATTCATTAGTCCGGTACGAAGGCGGAACCGTTTGTAATTGCTTTGGAATATACGATTTTTAAAATGATATTTTTTTCCATCCTTCAAATGTTATTAAACAAATGGTAAAAAAAACAACCGATTTTTAACGGAACCAAATAAATTTCACGTTAAAGTGCATAATTTTACTCGAATTAGAAAAAATATGGTGATACCATATTACGAAACAAATTAATGTTAGGTCGTTGATTGAAATCAACGGTTAGGTCGAAACACTCCAAGTAAAGATAAATTTCCCCAACCCGCGCGTCGACGTCTGAATGCATGCAACCCAATGATTTGCTATCGGTGTTACACGTAAAACTGTGGAAACCAATTGTTTATTTAAAGAAATCTTAATCCGTTTAAATTTTTTTTAAGTGTAAATAGTGTTATCACTATTATCACTCCATAGAACTATAAAAAGAATTTCCAAGTTGAAATAATGAGTGCAAATTGAACAATAATTACTAAAAACACTAATTTGTTTATAACAACTATTAGAATTATCGTATCGGAATCTTTCTTTTTTTAAAATTCATATAAAATTATGTTTAAGTGCATAATTGTGCGTGAAATTAATTGAGTTCGTTTTTTTATTTGAAACACTTACATAATTATTTGAATTTGTTTATTTTTCAAAATCGATTTTTGTAAAAAATATGAATCAAAGTTTAAAAAAAAGAACACTAGTGAAGCCTTTCTTGTTCTTCGTAACATGCTTTTTGAATTTTTGTTGCATCTTTTAGTCGAGGAAATAAGGCACTAAAAACTGCTTAATTATCTTAATGGGGTTTTGTGAGTTCGATTCGTGAGAACGTGTACAAACTTTGTGAACTAAATTGATCAATTATTTTGCAAAAATGCTTTTTTGCATATTAAAATATGCAGTTCAGAAGTGCATCTCGAAGAGACAATAAATAAAAAAATTACAGCTCAGTAAATATTCATGGAAATGAGTCCAGTTTTGCTACTCGGAGTTTTTGGGGTCGCTGAACGCGAATATTATGTTACTGTTGTGTGCTGGTTAAGAAACCACAATAACACACCACAGTGATTTTCTTATAAAATTTTATAAGAAAACTTGAACTATAAGTAGCGTTACTACCCGTTGCACGAACCAAAGGGAAAAGGAAAGAAAAATGGCTTCGCAGCACACGACCTAAACGATGGCCTCGAAATCATGTCACCTGCCAGAGCAGGTTCATCATGTCAGAGCATCATGTTCATCCAGCCTAAGCGCGCTAATCATAGAAAACACTTTGAACAAAAGATCAGAGAACAAAGAATAGGGACATAACGGCTAACTAGATGTGCTTACACCAGTCACTAATGTTCTATGAAAAAGATGAAATTACTATAATACAAATAGTGCCGCAAAAAAACTCATCATATACATGCCCTGAGATCTAACCACAAATGTTAGAGGGCGTGCGTAGTCGCTTTTCATAAAACGTCAACTAATGAAAAGTGACCGTAACATTCGATGATTGCGTGATACTCATTTTCTGTAAATGCTGATGCACTAATCTTCCTCTTATCCGGTAAGATTTGAGGGTCCCTTATATTCTAATTTCTCGCGATTCGTGTCCCTAAAAATATGGGACTTGAAAATGGAATTATTCTATTAAATGACCTCATATATTTTTCTTGCGCTTGCTTTATAGTAACATTCCACATCGTTTTAACCACATTTTTCTTATAATTTTCTCCATGACATTTTCGCATATTAAACCCCCATTTTTTAAATACGCCCAGCTTTTAAAATAGTTGCTATAACTTCAGCGGAAATTGATTAATTCGGTACGTAATTTCTTTCACTACAAAAACTTTAAAAAAGTAATTTTGTAGCGTAATTTTCCGCTTTTTTATCCAGTTGCTTATCTTCCTTACTATTTAGCCCATTGCAAACCACAAATGTTTTCACTCAAAATAACCACGGAAATGGATACAGAGACAAATTCTATGTAAAAAATGTTCTATAAAGTGTTTTCTATATACCGATATTTTTCGAGTTATTCGCAATTGAAAATGTTACAAATGCATGTTTTTGGACGTTTTTTCGCAGATAAGTCGAAAACCTCGCGTTCTATCAAGAAAGATCAAAAATTAAGCTTATTCATTACTATCAAAATGAATATTGACCGCTATCCCAAACAACTTTATTTTAGTACTACTCATATAATCTAAAAGTTTGGCTGGGTTAGAATGGGTATTTTTGCAAAAAAATATGATGAAAATGAAAATCGTATTTTTCGAACTTCAAAAAAATACTTTATTTTCTCTAACTCTAAAACTAAAAAATATACGTAAGAATGATATAGTACAAGAATGTAGTTTTTACAAAAATTTTGGAATTTTTTCTATTTATTTAGGATATAAGTATAGGATAGTATAGGATAGAAGTATAGGATAGAAGTTTGCATTATAGTGCGCGGACCACCCCTTTTAACCCACGGCTTTTAACCCGTTACCTTTTGAATATGAAGGGTTTGGTCATATTAAAATGATATGTTGATATATTATTTATAGCTCTTGAAATTACCTGCAAAATAGTTGAATGGATATTGTAAGGGAGTTATTGAAAGAAAACCATCGTACTTTTTCGGATCATAAGTTTTTCTATTCCATATAATTTGGGAGTTCATAATTGATCATATGTGCGTGTATCGTGTATATATATACATAAATGTCAAATTTATACAATATTTTCTTTTATTTTTTTTATTAATTTAGGCATTGAGATGGTTTTTAAGGGAATATTTCGAATACATCGTAAATCATCTGCGAAAACATGAAATAAACTTTATTTTGCATATTTAAATAATATGTGAATCCATAAAATGCTTAAACTTGCATTTTTTCATATGTTTTTCACAAAGGGGTTTTGACACCTTAAAAACAAAGAGTACAAGTCGGACAGATGTCACTTTTCAAGGGTAAGATAAGCATCATTCCAAATTTTAATGAAAATCCATGGTGTGGTTACTAGATTGGCTTTTCTGATTTAATTCTTTTAAGGTTATGTACTTATATATCATGGCCTATATATATGGGCCTCAGGACCTCGAGACACTTATAATCAGGTTTCTTGGCCCTAAAAACATAGAGCTACACCCAGAAATCATCTCGAAACAGAATTATTAGTCCAAAATAACATTAGGTCCCTAATTGTAATTTGCGCGCCTTTACAGAAGTTAAAAGTGACTGATCCGAGCTCTTCCATTCTAAATATGGTTCTTAGGTCTTCCATTCTAAATATGGTTAGTTCTTGTACATAATTGTTATGATTTCGGTTCTAAATCGACGGACTATACGAAAAAAATAATAATCAAGTACTTCAGTAATCAAGTAATTCATGTATTTTCAAGTATTTTTACTGAAATATGTAATCGTTACAAATGCCTAAACATTGGAATCGTAAAGACATTGTTTGCGATTTTTTTGCAGATGTTATAGATGTTCCGATGTTATAGGAACGAAAAATAATTTTGCGACAATTTAATTCGCCTAGATTGTTAGGAAATTTAATAACGATAGATTCTCTTTGCCTATTTTTGCAATCCGACTACTACGAAAAAAGTTATAAGCAAAATGTTCAAAACTATTTTTCCGTATAATCGGATCATTTGGATCATATTCCAAAGCGATTAAATAAGGTTTCGCGCTAGTGGCAACAATTTCCTTTTTGAATGCTTTATCTACGATTATAACGTACGCTTTTGCAGATGGTTGTTGTTCATTTTTATGCGTTCACTGGTTTCTATACTAGCATAATAGTCCAGTCGACAGACTCCAAAGTAAAGCAAAATTGCACTTAGGAAACGAGTATATATACGAATGTCCTTATGTATTTTGACTCCCTGAACACGCCTGTATAAAAAAATGATATCAGTATGCATAAAGGGGCTGAAAAAAATAATTAAGGGTTGCAAAACGTATTTTTTGCGATTATATCGACTATTGCCCTCGTCTTAATTTCCACCAATCACAAACGCGCAATTTTGAATTACAAATGGTTTCTATATGGAAAAACTGTATGACAGCACCTGTCAGAAGTTTTTCGAGTTTACCCGCGGCAAAACTTGACAGCTGTTGTCACAAAAAATTACAATACCTTTGATAACAAGTAATTATGGTCTCCTAGGACACCAGAAAACGACGCTAAACAATTTTTCTGATTTGATTGTCAATAAATTTTGTAATATTGTTTTTAAACAGTGCTAGTCAGCTTATGTGGTGAAAATGAGTCGCTTTGGAAGTGATTCTATGACTAATATTGATCTGGCGATTGAGAAAAGTGTACCGTACAATACCGTTAAAACCCATATGTCAATATGGAAACAGTTTACGGTATTCTGCAAGGCAAAGAAATACGAGCTTTTGGAAACTACAAGTTTAGAGCAACTAAACCTAATCCTGAAAGATTGGGCGTGGAATATGAGGAGAGAAAACGGTGAAAATTACAAAGAACTAGTTGCGAAGACAATGTGGAACACCGTTGCAAAAAATGCAATAGATGTATTTTATGAAGTGGAAAATAATTGTTGATCCATTTAAAGATATTATCTTTAAGTCTATTAGGGAAGCTCGTAATGCTAAACGAAGAAATTTGCGGATGTGCCCCAATAAAATGAAATCGAAATCTGCTTCATTAAAATTGGAAGAATATTACGCAATGGTTTTATTATGGGACGAAGACACTCCGGTGGAACGGTCAATTGCAGAGTTCATTATTTTAAAGAGAAAGTTGATAATTCTGGGATTAAAACAGGTAGATAACATAATTACATATTTTTTAAAATAACTGATTTTCAAAAATCCTACATTTTAAGAAGAGTAGAATATAATCTCCTATTCAAAAAAACGGCCCAGGGTGGAGAAAAAATGGCCGATAGTAAATAGCTGGTCCCAAACACGAACCCTACCTTTTGTCCAATCCGTCTTTTTAAAATTCTAATGGTTAAACGTTCTTCTAGACTAACTAGATTATTCTTAACAGTAAACCCATCATGGAACCATCCACCATTTTGTACCATCCACTTGATTGTTCTTTATCAAGTGGATGGTACAAAAATACTCCAGTTGGAAAAAACGAACTTTCGAAATGGACTAAAGAAGCAGCAGAGAAGGCAGGATTAAATACAAAAGAATTATAAATAACAAACCACTCTATGCGGTCGACAGCAGTCAGTAACCTGGCTAAAGGCGGAGTGGGTGAACAACAATTAATTAAAATTATTGGCCACAGTTCAGCCAACTCAATTAAGCCTTATCTGCAAATGGATAATGAGCATTATTCCAACATCATATACACCCTTAGAAGTGACGCCTCAGAACCTCCAGCTAAAAAACAGAAAACAGAAGATCCTGTAGCCACTCCTCAAGCTTCTCACTGTACAGCTGGACCCATCAACAACATTAATGATTTACCTGCACCCAACGTTATCAATGAATTAACAAAGATTTCAAACAATAGCCCTACTGTGTACCAAAATTGCAATTTATATTTTAATTGTACCCTAAATAATTAAGTTTGTAGTATTTTGTAGATTGTAAATTAAATAAATTACGTTAAATAAATTATGTTTTTCAGTTTTCAAATTAATACCTACATATTTATTATGTATGCATGTATAATAGGTAGTATGTTTTGTAAGCTATGTGTATGCAGAATAATCTGTAACTCATTAAATAGTCTTGTCAAATACCATTCGGGCAACTAATTTTTCCTGTGAAAAAAATCGCAAAAAAAACGTTGCTAGGTAATATTTTAACAAAATACATTCGTGCAGGTGCAAAATAGTTATTTGTGTGTTAAGAGCGCAAAGTACTGCATTGCCGCTTGCGAAAGAAATTAATACATACAACATTTTTTCTACAATCGCTTAATACAGTGTGTTCTTGTATGTATTTGACATATGTTTATATATGAACCGATTTTTATAAGTTTTTTTGTTAGCTACATTTCTCATGTGTCATTTTTTACTGACAAGCGCCTGCTAAGGACAGATTTATAATAAAGAAGCGAGCGAGAATTGACACTATTGCCGCTTTAAAGCGGCAATGGATGACAATTATGTCATCATCGGAAATGGCGTACTTTGCGTTGAGAATTGAAAGCGCAAAAGCCTACTATTGACGCAATTGTAGAAAAATCCTTTTTTCGACTCGGATTTTTGTTGCCACCAGCACTCATGCTTCTTGTTAAAATATTACCTAGCAACGTGTTTTTTCAATTTTTCGGAAAAATTAGATGCTTAAGAAAATTTTTAAAAAATGGGAAAAAGTTTCGAATAAAAGTTGTAGATCTTTATATTCTGCATATTAACATTTTTTCTCTAGGATAAATAGATTCGCCGTGAGTAAATTAATATTATATCCTTATGTGTTTTGATATCCTGAACACGCTTGCATAAAAAATGAGATCAGTATACATCATACGAAAATAGAAAAAAATGGGGAAAAGTATGGAATAAAATTTGCACATCTTCAAAACCACGTAAAAAACATTACCTTTTTTTCTCTAGGTTCAAATAAGTCTCTACTCGTTTTCATTTATCTACTTAACCTAGAGAAAAAAAGTTAATATGATTTTATGTGGATTTTAAAGATTTTATTCGAAACTTTTTCCCGACTTTTTTTGAGATAATCGCACAAAATACGTTTTACAAGCTTTAATTAAATATGTTTAGCCCTTTTATGTATGCTAATTTTAATTTTTATATATAGGCGTATTCAGGTCAAAATACATAAAAACATTCATATACGTTTTCGAGGTCTGTCGACCGGATTATAATGATGCGAGTATAGAAGCCAGTGAACGCATAAAAAAGAACAGACATCTACAATATACGGGCGTGTTCAGGAGGTCAAAATACATAAGGATATAACATCCTTTATAAGGATATAATACATACATGAGGATACATATTCGTACATAAGGATATAACATAAACGAAATCTGTCGACTGGACTATAAGGAAGTAAGCAAATAATCGAGTTTGAGAAAGAATCATACGAAATTGACAGTAAAATACATATCTCAGAGCAGACGGGAAAAGCTTATCGAATACAAGGAACTGTATATCACGATTGAATCCACCCCCTGCAGTAAAAACGGAAGTAAATAAAATACATCACTCTCCGGAACATCACGTAGAATAGAAAGTTCAACAAACCGCTAGGCGCGTCTTTGGTATTTACATTTCGTCGCTATGCCCATTCTTTAAATCTGCAAGTAATACTTGTTAACAAGTTTATCTGCCCTAAATATGCTTTTACCCCAAACAAGATATATTAAGTTAACTAATAATTTGTTTAAAGAAACAAAATATGAATATTTGAGGCAGTAGTTGTGGTAAATATTTTAACTATGTCATCATAATTTGACTGTTTATATATTTTCAAGTCAAAATGCACTGAAAATAGACTCTCGATATGGCCACGATATAAATAGACTCATTTTTTTGCTGTACGAATGTTGTTGAAACACTATTTTTATTGCAGGTGTGGGTTATGGGTCAAAGCCTCTGACCCATAACTCAGAGGTGGTAGTGGGCCAGCGCAATTAACACAATGCCCTAGTAGCCATCAAACAGTTGCTAACGGCCTAAAACCTACAGTCTTTATTTATTTCGTTATCGCAATGTCCATTAGTAATTTGATTAAGCATTTGTTTTTATTTTATTTCATAACCTAAGTACCCATGACATTTTTTAAATTTTTGTCGAATTTTCTTCCTCGAAGATTAAGGGTCTTTATTTACCTATAATATTATACATAAACGACTACATTTTTAAAATTTTGTGTAGCATTTTAAGGTCACGATATAAATAGACTAATTTTTTTGCTGTACGAATGTTGTTGAAACACTATTTTTATTGCAGTCTTTATTTATTTCGTTATCGCAATTTCCATTAGTAATTTGATTAAGCATTTGTTTTTATTTTATTTCATAACCTACCCATGACATTTTTTAAATTTTTGTCGAATTTTCTTCCTCGAAGATTAAGGGTTTTTATTTACCTATAATATTATACATAAACGACTACATTTTTAAAATTTTGTGTAGCATTTTCTTCGTCGAACACTAAGCGTATTTGATTTTGCGATGAAGTGGTAATAATTTCCCACTCGTTATGTTAATTTCTGGCTAATTCAATTAGGTATTAAGTCATTTATTAATTAAATCAATCATTCATTCATGCATTAATTAATTAATTAATTCATTCATTCATTCATTCATTCATTCATTCATTCATTCATTCATTGTAATTTACTCCGTTAATATAAGCCGTAAAATTCTATTTATTTTTAACTTTTTAGTATTAAATTTTACATTCAGTTCTGATTATAGTCACGTGAAAAACAAACTCCGTTCGGGGGAGCGCGCCCCATAAACAATTTTCCAATACCAAGAAACCTAATAGCCGTCACCCCACGCAAAGCTACAAACATAGTACAGGGCAACGTGCATAGAACTCCCACAAATACACCTGTAGAAAGGGCCATCATGCGTCACAAATCATTTAAAAGCAGTTCCACTGCTATAAATTATTTAGTAAGCATCTCCGCCTGGTAGCAACTGAAACGCCGCGCCGTCCGGTAAAATAAGTAGTGACAAGTAAGTGCGGATAGTAAAGTGACGAGTATCGGAACAACAACGGATTAATTCCAAAGTCGGTATAAGTGAATAGTTCCACCTGGCTTTCTGCTCACGCACATTCTGGGCAGAAAGCTTTCTGTTTAACTCGCCGCCATTTTTGGTCTCCGTGGTAACTAGGGCCAGTGTAGGGCCAATAAAAGTGTTGTATCCGTTCATCTGTCTATTCTTTAAGATAGGGTAATCAAAGGCCTATCTGTGGAACATGTGACCCCTGGTATTCTGCCTGTCTCCACTCGCAGCTATTCGAGGCCCCTACAGTATTGCCTGTAGTCAAAAGTCTACACTCTATACAGACAGTGGAGCTCGAGATAAAAACTGGGCACCGAAACAAGAAGAAGAAGAAGAGAGCGTCACAATTTACCTAAAATATCATAGATTAAAGGCGAATGATAAAGGCAATTAAGTGCGAACCTTCTATGCAATCCTCGTATATAATATTTCATCTTGGAGAAGGTGGAGAACAATGAATCTTGTTTGAAAAACAATTTATTGATTAGCAACGAGAAAATTACGAAGCCAATTATCATGGTGACATTTTTTGCGAATTTTTCTTTTTAAAATAGATATTGAAATCGGTTTTATTTAAATTCATTTACTTACGAGAGGTTAAGAAGAGGTTATGGAAATCCTTGAACAAATTTTAGTTCCAGATTTGTTCCTAATAGATCGTGTAGTTATTCAGCAGCGCATACCCAGGTCCCAGTTCCCATGAAGCATTTTCAAAGGATGGGAAAATGCTACAAAACACATGCTACATACTTCTCTTTAAAATTACTGTGTTTTAATAATCCTTTATAATATGACCTGCTTCTGCATTTCGTAAATTTATAATAAATTTGTATATCTTTACGTTTTGTTTAAATGGGTGTACTGAGTATTGTATCAGCAACGTCCCAGATCCAACTACTGAGATGAGAGAACTTCATGCTATATTTGGATTAAGGTAAAGAGTTTAGCCAGGGTAAAATTACATAAAAACATAAATTTTGTCGTTATATTAAAAATTAAACATACATATATACAACAACAAAAAGAACCAAGTTTAAGTATAGACAACAGTATAGGGCAGTATAGACAACAATGCAAGAGGTAAGTCGTTTCATGACTATATTAACGAAATGTTGTGAT
>CAXKVY010015063.1:0-17789 GCA_964058915.1 Tetropium fuscum
CCATCGCAACAAAACTCGAACCCAATACCACCACTTCTATATCCTCTTTCAACTGGGCTTGCGTATACCTATTAAGACCAGTATTTGACACATGCAAAAATAAAAAAGTAAATATCATGTCTATAGAAGATACTAACTTGGAATGTTCGTAGTCCCGGAGCACCACAACATTTTTCAGGTCTGCGCCAGGCACGTCGGCTTTTCTAGCTTTGCAACCTGTGGCTATGAACAGTTTGTCATACTGCAGCCTGTTGCCGTTAGAGAGACTGACAGTTTTGGCGGACGTGTCCACAGCCGTAGCTTTGACGCCCTTCAGGACATCGATGTCGTAACTTTCGTAGAATTTGTCGTCACGGAACTGCGCTTTCTCTATTTCAAAGTCCATGGCTTTGCTAACTTTTACCTAAAATAATAATAATAATTGCTAATTGGAAGTTTATTAATTTTTTATTTATTTTAATATACTGGATGGCGACTATAGTGGGGTTTATTATAGTACAGAAATAAATACATATATATGTATAAAAAATGCCAAAACATGTGAAAGGAAAGATTACAAATTATAAATAAAGAAAATACAGCAAAAATTGTATCATATAAGAGCTCAAAAAATTGTTCTTTTCTTTGACGAGTCCCATACCATTGTAAAATGGTCTAATAAGAAATATATTATTATTATTGTAATGTATTTATTATAACCCTAATAAAAACTTAGGTTAAAAGAAAAAGTTAAAAAATAACTATCAAGTTAAATAAAAGAGCGAAAACATACCCTGTCATAAGGCAAGTAATTCTCACGGCAAACCAGCGTAAGCTGCCCTGTGTATCCCTCCTGCCGCAACGTTTCCACGCACGTGGCGCCTGCCGGTCCCCCGCCTATCACAACAATGCTTTGGGCCTCCTTAATATTTCGTCTGGCCATAGGCTTGACCCTCTTATTCGACTCCAGCTCACTTTTTCTAGCTCTAACCTTGACATTATTATTCTCAATAGTAACCTTGTAACAAGGCAAAGAATCCAACCCTAAAAACCACGTACAAGTATATAATTACTCTTTAGTTGTTGGGTGCAAACACCAACGTACCTGGAAAATCTTCAATATCCCCCGTCCCTATGTTGAAACAAGCTCCATGCCATTGACAGCGTATACGTCCATTCCCAACAGCACTGCTCACCAATGGGGCACCATAATGAGGGCACTTGGTACCCAGGGCATTTATTTTATCGTTTTGTTTGATAAGTAGTACCTTGCCTTCGTCTAAGTCAAATGTTTTCGGTTCGTTTTCGGCTAAGTCTGAAACTTGACACACTACCTCTTCCACATAGTCATCATGATCTTCTTTTTTGGCAGTTGTGGCTAAAAAATATTTGTGCAACTGAAGGGTTTTAATGAAATGAGTAGAAAATGGTAGAACAGTATACATCTCGATCTATTTTTAGATTATAAATCGATATTTTTGCTTGTCTATGTAAGCCACAAAATGCAAACGACCTACCTGCCATTTTCTGTACGAACCTGTGAAACAGAAGGAGCTTAATAATGCGCGGTTTGAAGAATTTGCCTATTTTCAATAACATTATGCTTTTTTGGTACTACAGTTCCTGTTTGTAGGTTTGTATCTAAACCGCGATAAATTCAAGGTTATGTTTTTAGGGCAAATGGCCTACTTATAACCGCAACAACACAACACAAACAAAAAATGCACAGCCTACTTACATTTGGATATTTCAATTTTCGATGTAGTGCAGCCCATTTTCAAAGATAATTTCGGTGATTTGGCTTGCAGTAAAGGCACATTTGGTGATTTTCCCGTAGCGGTAACGAGCGGACGTGTACTTTGTAAGAATCGTGTGCCGCGGGAAAGGAATTTCCGAATCATTTTGCTATCTTTGGTGACGCAAGCCTCAAGGACGGTCGGATATCGGATCGTACTATTTCATTCCCGACCACGGGGTTCCCCATAAGTCGGCACCGCTTTTTCTTATCGGTGCACTCACCTGCCATCAATGATGCTGAAATTTTGTGTTCCTAGGTGGTTGGGGGATATCTCGGCCGATTGGATTTATAGGTCTAAGGTCTTAGATTGGGTAATAATAGAAATATAAATATTTTTGATTACTTAAGATGTGGGATAAATTTTGACGGATTGTTATCATAGATTATCGCGAAAACGGGATCTTATACGTCAAATATGTAGACAGTAGACGCACCTATCTTCTATATCTTGATATGAGTACAATTTATTACCTAACGCATAGGTTTCGTCAGACGAATTGACAGGTGCTTAGGTATAATAAAAAGGATTATTAAAATAATGTACTGTATGAAGAATGTAGGCACTGTAGGTAGGTATTTGTATCACACCCGCTCCTGTTGTCCCACCTACCCAGTTACCTTATAGCGTTGATCTAGGTATATTTTATAGTTTTGTCTGATTATCCTAATGTTTCTTATTCTTAATGAGAATCCTAATTTATTTATAATTATTTCTTTATTTATACTTTATTATATAATCGAGTCAATAATATATTTACATTTTATATAATTATTTCTTAATGAGGGTCCTATTCATGTCCTTTTTAACAAAAAGTGAATAGAAAACAAATATTTTTTATATAAGCATTCAAAGCTCACTCACAATTTAAACGCACCAAGAAAAAGAGTAGGTATAAATAAACTAGAATAACATAATGTATATATAAAAGTACAAATTAATACTAGATAACCAATGAATATATTTTACTAGGTTGTACTTAAAATAAAAAGACCCAAATAAAAAGTTGTACTTAAAATAAAAAGACCCTAATATAAATGACCCAATATCCTGAAAAAAATAATTTTTGTACCGCTGTTTGCAACACAAAATACATGTGCATGTATAACAAGTTGTATATTGTCAGTTTTGTATTATTAAGGTTCCTTCAATCAACGATTTGATCATTAAAGTTGTGACTTGTTTTGGTAAACTAGTTTTATCAAACATGCCGTCTAAGGGATAATGCACAATAGCCTGTAATAAATAAATACAAATAAAATAAGTACATGTTTAAGTTATGTTATACCGTGGAGTGAAAGAGAAGTCCTTCATTCAACGATTGAATCACAGAACAGAAAAGTTCAGATGGTGTCGTGGAGCCGTGGACCATAGAAATATGTATAGAAGGACCCGAAACGTCTGTTCTCTGCTTCTATCAATCCTACTAGACGTCCGGGGGCTTATTCTTGAAGTCATAGGAAGTGAACAATCACCCGAGAGAATAAATTGTACACATCCTCTGGTTTTTCTCACATAACATATTTTCCGTATTCTTGAATGTTAGTGATATGCAACGATTATAGACTAAATAATAATATGATTGCTTAACCCCATAAGCGCAACGTTTGACAAATCTCGTAGGCCCCCACCACGCTTTTGACGTCAGCGGATACGTATGGCGTAGGTTCATTGCCCCACCGGTGTATTTCCCGGTGTTTGTATTTTTAGTGTGTCATTTGTACATTAACGTCGTGCCTAGAGAAGTGTGCAATGTGCATCAATTTGGAATCGACCGTTGGCGCAAAAGGATGCCGGCCGGACTTAACCGCTGACGTCAGATCTTGTCTAACAACACGTGGCCGATAAGCAATCCTGTTAGTCTATAATCGTTGAGTGATATGGGTATGGAACGGATGCCACATGCATTTCTACATAGCTTAGTTGTCAGATTACTCCTGTCATTTTTATCTACTTTTGCAGTACGTTATGCCTACCTTTACCTTCATAGATTAATATTTACCTTACAGCCCTAGACAAAAGCAGTTGTAGTTGTCTGTGCTTACAACATACAACCACAGAACATACAACGCGGGTGTGGTGCTGGTGTCAGTTCTGTTAGTTTAATATGGAACTGGAGGTGTTAAATAAAAATATTTTTTCTTAAATCTCGTGACTGAGTCTTTTTAATAATCGTCTGTGATTGCTGTTATATATTTTATGATTTGTAAATGTCATAAAATATGGAGAGACGTCGCTTGGCCCCTATTAACTTAAAAGGAATTGTTGAGTGAATTTTTGGAAAACCACAAAGTCCCCTGTTTGGATTCTCTATTTGATTACATTATTATTTAATCAAACAAAATTAATAAGATTATTTGATTAACAATTAATGCTTCCTCTGGTTCCATTCTATACGAATTATTTGATATTCATACAACCACACGCAAATAACGGTAATTATTAAATCATTTGTTTCTCTCAAAATGTGACAGTTCTACTACAAAAGACTAGTAGAAGTCTCTTCTCTCGAAAAACGTAAAATGTGAACATTCATATCTTTGAAGAATACGGTTCCCACATTTTTAAGAGAACCACGCCCACTTTTCTCTCAATTTTTCTATTCCTACAACGTCAAGAATAAGCGTCCCGGAGTAGAGCGGCAGAGGTCTTTGTCTTTGGCCGCGTTTATTTCTTAAAAATGATTTTTCATGCTTACCTAAAGCCATAGATAAGACACGGACCTAAAGCTGTCCCTTATATGTTTACATCACTTTCACTTCTTATTAGCAATGTATGAGACACCCATGTACATGAAACACCATGTACACATGATAGAAGTGAATACTTCTTTATCGATTCGTTGAGAAAGTGAGGTATAGTACATATTGGCTTTATGGTAACTGAAGTGTGACACATATGTTCGTGATTCTAAATGGTGTAGATTTATCGAGAATAGAGCATCCTGCTTTATGTTATTGCGTTCCTGATTTAGTCGTGGCAATGTTTCGGTCCTTATTCATATATCATATCTAAGCCTTCAATCAACGTCTAACCGAATTTCTCACGAAGAAAGTGAAGTAGTGGCAAGGACGCATCCTCCGCAAAAAGATCATTTATTCTCATCATCAGAATTATCTATGATAAGAATGTGTATATTCCATTTAATCTTATGTTAGGTAATAAAAATCTAAATAGTTCAATATTATCGACTTTAACAAGTAATTTCTAAACATATAGGAATCTACGATACACATAAACTTAAGGTTTGAGGCTTAGATACGATCCAGAATCGTTAATAAGAAAATAGGTAGATGGAGTTATGTGTACTGTAGAATTATATATATAAATTTATTAGGTAATATCTTTAAATATAAGTAATATACAATCAAAATGTTCAATTACACAAATGTGTATAATTGGTTGAATATATAATCCTCTAATTGAAGGTATAGTTGATTTAATAAAAGGTTATAAATAAAATTTGTTAAATTTGGGTAAGTTGTATGTATTGTCTTTCTTGTGAATGCATATTTTCTGCTGTTTTTCCCTAAAGAACAGACTTCTGTGAAAAAGAGCATGTGAAGGCAGCTAAAGCTATAACCAGGTAATGAGCAAACAAAGTAGGTATAATATCGTAAATATATAACCACGTAGAAGGATATATTCATTTCATTTGCGAACCTTTTGTTGAGAGTGAGACTAATAACTAAGGTTTACAAATTTTTCACAAGCCAAGGGTTGACTCTCCTTCGGAGCAAAGGGGGGTTGGAGTTTATTCAATAATTATTTAATCAAACACTGGTTTAAAAAGTTCAAAAACAATGCTAGTGCTAAAAATGGTGGCGGATCGTTAGATGACATTTTGGTAATCACGATACCGATACATGAGGATGAATGGATTCTTAATGTTGCCATTGTCAATATTGATATGCGTCCTCTAAATGCAAATTAACTTGAAAATAAATCAAGAAAATTATTGTTGACGCATTATCAGAACTATCTCTATCAGAAACATTGGGCCATAGTTGTAAGGAATAAAAACGTTAGAAGATCAATATAAATATATTCACAATTATTGTTATATCTATATATAGATATACATAGATCTTCAAAGTCTATAGTAAAAACTTTTTAATAAGTGTTTTCACCCTCAGGCCATGTACCTGTCGATGTAATGTATAGCCTCGAAGGCTACTTCTACCATAATGAGGACTATAATCATCCACTCAAGTCTTATGTGATGTTTATCGCTGAGATGTGTAGATAGGAGTTCTATGAGCGCCACACAGTGGTTGATCTTCTCATTCATCACCTGAAATGAAACCAAAAATGACAGAACTAAAATCTCGTAAAGTTAAAGTTAAAACTTTTAATAGGTTGAAGGCAAAATATTAAAATATCATATATACATGAAGGAAGTAATGGTCTCCAACGTTCTCTTTTACAGCATTTTTGTAGGAGGAAGGGACCCCAAATTGGCTAGTCAAATAAGGTAAAAAAACACAAATCAAAGTTTTTTACAAAATTATCGCTCAAAAATAATTTTGAGCGAGGATATCTGCGATTATTCTTGGACTGGACTTTCAAGGATCAGCACACCATATTCGTTAAATCAATCTGTGGGTATGTGCCGTGGTTTTCCTGAGTCTACCAGATTTTGGCATATTACGAAGTCCCCTCTGATAAAATTTAGATCAAATTCTGGATACAGTATAACGACCCACCTCAAATCGCCGTGCAATTCTCAATTGACTCTCACCGTTATTAAATGCGTTCAATATTCGTTGTTTGAAGTCAATATTTGTGACAATACCTTTAGGCATTTTGCTAAAAGATGGTTTGAGTACCTTGAATTAGAATTATTCTTAAAAAATAAATAAACAATAAAATATTGAATTTAGAATCAAGTGTTGCTTTACTTTTGACCGCCTTAAAACATTTTACTGGAGAAGAAGTTTCACAGCAATGCTAACTCCACTAACAGCAATAAAACAATGTTTGACGATGACACTAAACTCTAAAACTTAAATTGACATCAGCCCACTATGTGTTATATAATGTAAGAGGATTTTTGTACTTTTTCAGTTTAGAGTTAAATAATATAAAATAATATATGTCTGTAATATTGTTATTATTGGTAATACGTTGCTTTACTTTTGACCAGTTTAGTTAATTTTATACAATAACCACAAATACAGGAAATTATGCCTACTTCCCATTCTATAACGCCAAAATTTCAGCCAATGAACCCTTATCATTACCTACTCTTCTGGCTTAGACAACGATAAAATAAACATATTCGTACACTGCTAAAATATTTTATTACCTTATGTACGTTATCTTGGCAAGTAACTAAAAGAATTAAAATATATTTAGGAACTACAATACCTTTTATTTAGAAGAAAACACAATGTAAAATTTCATATACAGGGTAATATATTTAATTTCCGGTTAAATATCTCGAAAACGGTTAATTTTAGGAATAGGGAAAAAACTTGAGATGAAAATCCACCGAAAATCTACGTAGAATCCAAAATTGCAATACTATATAAGCAAGTTGATGGTGTCTTCCGATTTATCCGGAAGTGTTACGTAGACGCCATTATTTTATTTGAGCCAAGTTGCCCTAAAACCCAACTCCCCAAATTTCCAAAAATCAAATCCAAGTAGTTTCTGAAATATTCTAATGGGTGGTAACTGTGTATAAAGGTATATATGCTACATGTAAAGGTACATCTTGGATTTAAAAGCAAAAATATACAGACATTCTGAGAGTTATTTGACATGCCCCAAAATAAAAATCACGGAACCGATACAGACCATTATCTTTGATAGGTATATGAAATTAAATATATATATCTGTATCGGGGGATAAATGCAAGTAAAATTTAATGAAAAAACACGTTGCCGAATTCAAATATGCAAGTCACTGCGATGAGAATGATCACCATCCACTCTAGCCTCGTGTGGTGCTCGTCGCCTAGGTACTCTGCTAATAGCATTAATAAATCCAGACAGTAACTTAGTTTTTCATTCATAACCTACAAATAAAAATATTCGTATGCAAAATCACCCAGTCCGCATATTATGTCTCTAAATCTAAAACTCTGTCTAAAAGTAAACTCGAAAATGCTTGTAAAAACCATTATTTCTAACACATTACCTTTGATCGCTTGTTTATGCAAAAATACAGGCAGATCTGGTTGTACAAGTTCTCGAGCTGTTCGTTCTCCCAATAAAAGTCGGGGGTGTCTAAAGTGTCGGAACTCAAGTTTAGGTAATGGCGTAGCGCGAACAATTCTCCGTGTTTTCGAAGCACTTCCTCCCGGGTCATTTTTATTTTCTTCCCCCTAAAAAAAAAATTAAGCAAACAGTACACTACCTTCTATGGTAGTTATACGCGATATTCATTGTACTGACTATACTACTTTTGTTTCCGATTATTAAAACTGTTGTTTAGACTTTTTTTAATAGATCGTAAGTATTATGATCATCTACCACTGACGACATCTAACACATACCTTTTTAAATCATCAGTAACGAACTCTATTTCATCTATATATTTGTCCAAGGATGCTTCCCAAATACCTAGCTTCACAGAAAGCACCATGGAGTTTGACAATGTGTACTTATCCAACGCCAAGTTCTCCTTATCGGCTGCCAACACAAAATCTCCACTTTTTTCGAGACACGTAGGCTTACTAAAATACATCAGCGTGAGCTCTTCGCTGTTAAGTGAATTTTTTTTTCAAATATGATATGAACCATTTTCAATATAAATAACTAAAATTCGATTAGATCATAGAATCAGTAGCTAAGTCCTCATGCAGATACTTTATTTTTTAAATAACTTATTAATTCGGCAATTAAAAAAAATACCTACTTGTGATCGACATGATACTTGTAGTTCATAATCTCACTCTCTGAATTTACTAAGCGCTCGGAATAACTATCTTGTTCGTATTGGCGCAAAAATGATAAAACATTACTACTCTCTAAATCAGTGATGTTCCACAGCACTACACTACCTAAAACAATGTTTAATGTGTACTTAACAATATTTAAAATACTGCACGCAAGCTACCTTCTTTAAAGAAAAAAATTTCCCTTGGCTCGCTCTCGATTCGGTATTTCGCCACAGCATGCACCACATCACCGTCATTTTCAATTGTTCTAGGATCGTAGAGATCCTGTTTACTCAACCCATCTACTAAACTATCAAGATTGTATTCTTCTGCTGTTGCAAAAGCCACTACATTAAAAATCCCCGACTTCTTACCCTCTTCCTCAAGAGTCTTTTTCTTCCTCACTGGCCTCTTTTTTATTTGTATAGACGACACGCTATCGTGAGTACTAAGGGCGGCGGCTAAATTCTGACTAGATTGTAAAGTTGCACAAGTTTGATAAAAATTCGATTTTATAAATCTCGGAGTAGAAGTTTTAGCAACAATGGAAGCATTCGTAAAATTACAAAAAACTTGCGCTAAATTGACAGTCTTGCGACTGGTACATGTTATTAAACAATTAACTTGTTTAAAAATAAACATTGTTAGGTTAGCATGTTAGCAACTTAAAACAAGGTTAGGTAGTTAGGTTAGGTCTGCGGTATCGAGCTTTGATTTAAGCCGTCAATCGTCTACGGCGCTGAAGTCTATGCGCTGATACCACAGATTTATCTCGTCTGTGCTGATACAGTGGTTTAAAGCCAAGATCTATTAAATTAGATCGGTTGCCTCGTAACTTACAAGCCGACCGCGCAACGCCATCTTTGTATAAGTATTGCTAATATAATTTATTATATTGTCCTATCAAAAGTCTCAAAATATAATCATATAATGTTATTAAATAGTATTTACACAAAAAAATCACCAAATAACTTGAAAAACGCTGAGAAACTTGAAAATAAACTATCAGACGTCTGCAAAAATACAAAGATGACATCACATTTCCCTCTGCCGGATAAGTTACGGGGCAACCTATCTAATTTAATCGATCTTGTTCACCACCGTATACGCCAGCTCTGTAAAGTATGCGTCGAAAAATTTTTTAAAAAAATGAACAAATTCCAGGCTATTGCTCGTGTTTTGCTCATTCTTATGTAATAAATAATTTTTATTAAAGCCCTTTCCTCATGCTGAAAAATGCAAAAAACTCGTCGGCACATCCAGAGTTCAATCGAGCGCCACTGTGTCTATTGTTGAGGGGAAAAAACAGTTTAATGCATCATTTTGCTCGTGTTTTGCTCGTCTAGTTTCGATATCTACATATTAATTATTATTAATAATTAATAATAAAAACATTCATTTCCCGATTCAGAGGTTGCATTGCGCGCCACCGGCGACCTAAAGGCTTATATACATGGACATTAGGGTAAAGTACATACCTAATGGTCGCCCGACGCGGCGCGGTGAATTTGTTATTATTTTTGTTTTGAATGCGAAATATCTCAGTACTCTCGCAATTTCTCATTGACAAATTGGAGTGTATAAGGTAAGGTGGGGTGTCGATCACCGGGGTGAGTGGGCCATCGTTATTTATTTCAAAACTAGTGATACATAAAAATGCATTCTATAACGTTGGCTTCTCTACAATAGGTAAGTATATTTTATCAAGCAACTGCTTAGGTTGGCAACATTGAATCAGTTAATCAATTTCGAACCGATCAGCCGTTGAACTCATAGTGCCATAGACAAAGAACAAAGATTGAACTTGAACTTTGAACTCCACCAACGGTGTTCGAGGCTAACAACTTTGTACATTGTTTGCAGGGCTCGCTTGTTAGAAATATAAAAAACTAAAATTTTAATTATACATGTGATTTTATCACACATTATCACACTTGTGCAGTCTATTCATAAAATTCACCGTGCCGCGTGCGACCGTTATGTATTGTACCCTAACACCCTAATGTCCATGTATATAAGCCATATATATCTTTATGACTATCTTTAGGCCATAGATATTACACCCCCTAGGCCGCCGGTGGCGCGCGATGCAACCTCGGAACCGGGAAATGAATGTTTTTATTAATTATTATTCTTATTTATTAATAATATATATGTAGATATCGAAACTAGACGAGCAAGACACGAGCAAAATGCTGCATTAAACCGGTGTTTTTCCCTCAATAATAGCCACCGTGGCGCTCAATTGAACTATCGATGCTGCGCCGACGAGTTTTTTGCATTTTGCAGGATGAGGAAAGGACTT
The DNA here is from genome assembly GCA_964058915.1 of Tetropium fuscum. NCBI lineage: Eukaryota > Metazoa > Arthropoda > Insecta > Coleoptera > Cerambycidae > Tetropium > Tetropium fuscum. Next base: position 10,968 of record CAXKVY010015063.1, read on the forward strand.
TAATAAAAATTATTTATTGCATAAGAACGAGCAAAACACGAGCAATAGCCTGGAATTTGTTAAATTTTTTTAATTTTTTTCGGCGCATACTTTACAGAGCTGTATACGCCACCGTAAAGTGACCATATACGCTGACAGAACAGTGGATAGAGTTAAACAGAGTACTGCATTCCTTTGAACCACAGATGTATAATATACTATATCTCTGTGGTTTGAACCGACAAATACCGAAACGGTGGCCATATTTACTCCATAATTAGTATTTTGAAACAATGACTGAAAGAAAAGGATATTTTCGGTAGAGATAGAGTAAAAATGGCGGACGGCCGCTACTATGCGGTACTCTGTCTATCCACAGCTCTGTACGCTGATTATTCAAATAAGTACTTCATCAGATTGCGATTCCAAGGACGAGTCATACGGGTCTGTTCTCTATTTTAAAAGGGTGGCGGCTATTGTGGAATTTTGAGACGAACCACACTTTCGTCGCAGATGTAAAGTAAAATTTCATTATGTGAACAAGAACAAGGGCATTTAAAGGTAATAGTACAAAACGTTCAAACAAAATAATCCGGACTTCTAATTAACGCCTGCTCTTCCATAGATAAGAAATTCTACTCTTCATAAATGTTAAAAATATGCGTAAAATCACAGACAGATAACTTGTAGAATAAACTACATTGAATTTCCATTGTTACTTAATTTCTGAATAGTTTATTTGCTGCTACATTATCTATCAAAAATAAACTGATCCGTTATTTTTATGAGGGATTTTAATAGATCCGTCAAATATTATATTATATTTTAACACAACGGGGTGTTAAAAATTAAAATATAGACGGGTGATTAATTTTAACGGGTGTGAATGGGAATGCACCCGATAGTCTGTGAGCGAGTCCGGCAATAAAGCGTATGCTTTATGTACTAAATGTCCCGGGTTCGGATAACTTTTGAAATTTTTTCTATTTCTTTTTACTGAATCCATCTCCTTTAGATAGGCGACATATAATTAAATTTTTCTACGTTCATGCAAAAAATAAAACTATATTGAACTACATTTGATTAAAAATCTGGTTCTTTATTGCACTAGTGCAATAAAATTTTTATTGTTTTGTTTTTATTGTTTAGTGTTTTGACATAAATATCATAACATGTCACATAGACCTAATGCCATGACATTAATGCCACCTGAATTAAACATTTTTTAATATTGTATGCAACTCGTACAAAAGTGTTTTGAACTCAATGTCACATTGTTGTATAAATAATTATTACCGTATCCTTAAACATAGTAACGTTTATCACAGAGTTGCCCGACAGACCAGATAATAAAGATACGTGTACATGACATAAGGTGCCAAGAAGGACCACTTGGTTGTTACGGAACAGGAATTTTGTCAGAGGGCATCATTGATGTTATTATCTTATAAATTGTCATATCGCCGCACTATCCTAACAACACGTCGGATACAATTTTTTTACAAATATAAATTTTTATTGTAAATGCCATAATTGATTGCATTTGATAAGCGCAAGGATTAAAATCTTTGGGTAGTGATAACATTAATTTGTGGACATGTTTTTTCATAGACCACCTCTCGTGTGTTTTGTTGACAACCTGACTATTCCTGATACGGTAGCTATTTTGTGCTGACAGCTGACAGATACTTTTTGTAGGTTAGTGGATAGTCGTCTAATGGATAAAATTATAAAATAATGAATGCTTTAGGGCTTAGCATGATAGTGAAAATGGGGTGTATTTGTACAAAAGAGTCTATCAACATAAGTGGTTCCAAATATGTCGTTAAGGAAAGACTAGGAGAAGGGTAAGTTAAGTGTTTTAAGTTATAACAGATGTGTTGGCATCATCAAGCTGTTTGGTTCCTGTGTTTCAGGGGGTTTTCTTGTGTGGATCTGGTCGAGAACACGACGACCAGGAAAAGGTATGCCATGAAACGAATAACTTGCCATAGTATAGACGATCAAAAAATAGCAATGCAGGAGATTAGTTATTATAAGCAGCTGCGGCATCCCAACATAATAGAGCTTGTAGATTCGACTTTTAAAGGTAATATTTACTGGTTACGATGTAAATTACAATAAATATGAATGCGATGTTGCACTGGTAGAATGTTTCTCAAAATTACTGTGTCAAGTTGGTTTTAATTGTAACAAAACTTTTGATTCAATTTGAGGTTACATTGAATCCTTACATAGCAGGTATCTCTATTATTGTGTTTTAGGCTCAGCCGATATAGTGGTGCAAGCAACATCAGAGGCCTTTCTGGTGTTACCTTACTATAAACGTGGAACGCTACACGACTACTTAACTTTACGTTCATTTAACAAACACTACCTAGAAATTAAAGACATACTCAGGATATTTAGTGAAATATGCCTAGCCTTGAAGTTCCTGCATGATTTCAAGCCTGACCCCATAGCGCACAGAGACTTAAAAACCGCCAACATTTGCCTGACCGAGAATTTGGACCCCATTTTGATGGATTTAGGTTAGTGCCTTGAAAAACTAGTAGGACATTTATCTGAATAGTAAAATTTACGTAGGGTCTTGTGCTCCGGCTAAGGTCCAAATCTGTGGGGCACAAGACGCACAGAAGCTGCAGGATATTGCTGCGGAACGTTCTTCTATGACTTACCGGGCCCCTGAGCTGTTCCACGTAGAAAGCTACTGCGTAATTGACCAAAGAACGGATATCTGGGTAAGCTGTTATAGCTATTCTGGTCCTTTGTTATTTGTAAATTTGTAACGTTAAGTACTCTTTTAGAGCCTGGGCTGCATTTTATATGCTCTGTTGTACTTTAAATCACCATATGACATCGTCTATGAAAGGGGCGATTCGGTTAATTTAGCTGTGATATCAGGAACTATTCATTTTCCACCAGACGCTGTTTTTAGCGAAGTAAGTAATTTATTTGTAGTGTGTGTATTCCTCAGCTTATGAAGGTTAGGGTGTTAATAAATAATATTTTCAGGATGTACATTCTCTAGTTTTGTTTATGCTTAGAGTCAATCCAACAGAGAGGCCTTTTATAGATGACGTGATTGCCAAAACGATGGACTTAAAGAACGAAATCGAAGCGATAGTTTAGGTTATTTTAGGCGCATTTTAAGTAAGGATAACTTTAAAGCGGTTTTTGCTTTCAAATATGTTTTAAAATGATAAGCAAGAAACATAAAAGTCATTTTAGTTTAGATTAATATTGTAGGGATATTTTTAAATCTAAGAAAGAGCTCTGTGTAAACACTTATATATTTATATATTTATGTAAACTGGCAAATAAGGTTTTCTTAATGGTATTTAATTTTAAACAACTTGCATATATATATATATATATATATATATATATATATATATATATATATATATATATACATATATATATATATATATATATATATATATATATATATATATATATATATATATATATATATATATATATATATATATATATATATATATATATATATATATATATATATATATATATTTATATTACATTTAATGACATGACATACGTTTTTATATTAGTTCAAAATCCTGCAAATTTTATTTCTACCTATATCTTCAGAGACCTCGACATCTAAAAAGCTGTAATGATGCGTAAATCAGTTAATAATAAATAATTTGAACTGTTTTTATTTCAGTCAGCATATGTAAGATATGGAACATAATTATTTTATAGATAGATTTTTAGACATTTGCTGGGATTTAACGGCCCCCATGTAGTTGGCGTCATTACGTTATAATTTCCTTTTGCAGACAAATATCTTTTACATGTGATTGTATATTTTATTTATATTTATTTTCTTATTGTTATTTGTTTTGGACAGCAATATAAATAAATTTATTATGCGTATTTTTTAAATATAGTATGTACCTATATATTATCTAGTATAGTACATATCATCAATTGGATTGAGATCGGAATGTCTGGATGGCTAAGGCAAAACTTCAATGTTGTTGTCAAAGAACCAGTCCCGCACTAATATGCAGTCGTGGTGAAGCCTGTTGACAGGTTAAATTATCCGGATATAATTGGTAGACCGATGGTAACATAATGCTTTGCAGCAAATGTTCATTAGTAGGAGTGTCAGAGGTTTTGATTTGGACTTTTGTGGACGGAACCCCTGAAATAGGGCTTAAATGGAAGATCTTGCGTATATAGTAAGCCATGAAAAAAGTTAGAATGGGCGAGGTACGAGTTATGGTTTTTTATTGCAAAATGGTTTTGAAAACGTCGCACTTTTTCTACTTTTCCCTCAATAATGGAAAAAGTAATGATTTTAGAGAAAAAAGTTTCAAACACAAGTTGTTCAGCGGATGATTTTACGTAAGGATTAAGCATTTAAAAAAATGGCAAAGATTTTTTTCGCTGCGATATTTAGTGCCAAAGATAAAAAATGCGAAATTTTTTTTTCTGAAAACGTTAAAATTGGAGTATTACATAACAATTAGAATGCTTAACACAATGCGCTTTTAATACATTTTAATACGGCGACCTATTGCAACACTGTTAAGTTGAAATTTCTGATTGCTCCCCAGCCTGTTACAGCATACCGATCTTGATGAAAATTATTGCACGGTAGGTAATAACAGTATCTTTCAGCATGCCAATTTTCAGAATTTTTTATAATCAAATTAAATTTTTATTAACGAAAAACCCGTTACTAAGGATCGTAATTATTTGTCAATTTTCAACTTATGAGATGTGCAGACTTAGCTGCCGACATAGAAAAGTTCTAAATCATGATACAAAGACAATGGTATGTCAGGTTGACGAACCAAAATTGGTCAGTCGTGCGCGTGTAGCCCACATGACGTATGTCTCGCCAACATGATTTTAGGCGCGATTTTTACACAGTTGAATGATTGAAATTGACAAGATTTTGCGTTTTGTGTAGGTATACACAGAGGTGGATGGATAAGTGTGAGTATTATTATATGTGCTACAATTTTTTAAACAGTGCCAACCTGTGCTGTCACGAGGTGTTGTAATAATAGTCGAAATACTAAAGGAGGTAACCTCAAATCCTATCGCTTCCCTAAGATTGAAGAGTCCTCAAAACAATGGGTGTCTTTGTGCAAAAGAGTGGAAATGAATGAATTTAAAGAATGGTATATAGATAATAATAGTAGATATACTTACTATATTTATGTGATACGTCTGACGTAGTAATTTAAAATTCAAGTATAGTGTTTTAAATGCATTATTTTGTTCTTTGTTCGCACTTCTTTAGCTACAAAAACGCAGTGCATTGAAAATTCGATTTCTCGAGTCCTATCGTGCTGATTTAAAAAAAAACTTTTTCATAGTTTTGTCTACATTTGATGCGATATATTCATATATAAATTCGTAATAATTAACATAGCTCCCCGCAGGGTGAAGTTTTCCGTTCACCGATTCGCTAGTAGCGATTTTAAGGCTACCTTTCTCAAAAACGTCTCATATTTTATAAACTTAATTTTTGCCATCGGAAGCACTATAAGTCTTCTATAAGTAGCCAAAATTTCATGGTTATATCCTGAGCCGTTGCTTTAATAGCGCATGTATGTTTTAAAAAACGTGTTTTTCAAATTATTTCGCGGGCATGGAAAACATTAATTTGCAAAATTCGTCTCTACTAAAAGACGTAGCTCACATGATGAATGGCTAAAACTATATGCTCTAAATGATGTTGAATGTCCCATTTAGGTATAGCTTAATAAAAAAAAACGACATCCTACATCCTACTCTACATCCTACATCCTACTATAGCGTTGATTAGAGCATGATGAAGGCTAAGAATCCTTCAATCAACGGCTATAGGTAGGTAGGTATCGTGTTACGAAGTGACCGGAAATGTTGCACCTCACCTGACGTCACATTACCTGCGCGCTGACATACCATTGTCTTTGTATTACAGGATAGTTAAGGAAATGGCACGTCAAGTCGATATTGGACAGGCAACCGGATGGCGAGTGATAATCTGGGCCTTTGAGTAGTACAGAGCCCCCTCGTAGCGGCCAAAGTGACCCCAAATGGGCAGGGGCGGCGATATGGGGGTGGGGCAAAATCGAAAATTTTTTGACAAAGCAACCGGATAAAAATGCGGTAGCATTGAAGGTAATACCCTAATTATATAATAAATTTTTTTTGCCAGCCGAAACACACGGGCCGTTATTACACTAGCGAATAAATAGAAAATAAGAAAAAAAGTTATGAGGCAACCGCGTGAAAATTGGTGAGTATACTTATTAATACCACCAAACATTGGAAAAAAATTGCCATCCGATCCTGATGGTCAGTTTCGGAGAAACGACCCCTCAAAGTCGCCGAAAAACCCTTTTTTCGATTGTTTCAACAATAATTTAAAAAAACACACTAAAAATTGTTGAAATCGGATGGCGTTCGAAATTTATACTGTCCTAAGTACAGATAATAGCAACCGGACAGGGGGATGATTTTTGAAAAAATCACATATCACACAAGTCACATAATGAGCATGCACAGACTTTTTAAAGTCCAAGCAGTCGGTAAATATTCATTGAAAAGGTTTTTTCAACAATTTTGAGCAGCGAATGGCATTATTGTAATTTTAATGAAGTTTGCGGGGTGGCTAAATAGAGGTTAATTTAATCAAAATCGGATGGCATTGATACACACTATTATTTGCCCATTTGGGGTAACTTTGGCCGCTACGAGGGGACACTCTACTACTCAAAATCCCAGATTACCACCGCAGATCACACACTCGCCGTCCGGTTGCCTGTCCAATATCGGCTTGACGCAAGGATTATAGACTAACAGGATTGCTTA